>PVKS010013612.1:0-50386 GCA_004027875.1 Aplodontia rufa
CCCTGGGATTCCAACCGGACATAAAGCAGGATCCTGAGAGAGGCTGAAATGGCCCCTGGGATTCCAACCGGACATAAAGCAGGATCCTGAGAGAAGCTGAAATGGTCCCTGGGATTCCAACCGGACATAAAGCAGGATACTGAGAGAGACTGAAATGGCCCCTGGGATTCTTGACCCACATAAGCTCTGTAGAAACCTCACCAGCTGAGTGTGACTGAGGCCCTGAAAAGGATGGGGTTCACTCCTGTGATTAGTTTACCCTGTATAACACCTCATCTTGACAGACTGGAGAGAGATTACCCAACTGGCTAAAAAGGGGTGAGTGGCCATGTTGTAAGGGGGCACATGACCAGGACCTCAGCGAGTCCCCCACAAAGTCAGTGAGATAAATGGAAACTTCATTCCTGTAATTGTAAGGAACAAATTCTCCTCAGTATGCTAGGCTGAGAAGACCTGGAACTTGAGATGAGAATACAGCCCTGCTAACATTTTGAATTCAATTCAGCCTGGTGAAATCATAAACTGGGGACTCCATGAATCTATACCCAGATTCCTGAAGCAAGGAAACTGTGACATACATTTGTGTTGTTTTAAGCCACCAAGTATGAGATAATTTGTTTCTAGGGCAGGGAAGGGAGTGAAGGAACAACTAATTCAGACAGGAAATGTGGAGAAAGGTGACAGGAAATTGCAGAATGAGAGAATCTTTTCAATAGTAAAGGGACAGGGTACAGAACAGAAAGGCTGAGGGGTGAGGAGACTGACAGGGCAAGGCTGGGCAGCTGAGAACCTGAGGATCAGAGCAGAGAGGAACTGATCTGCCCTGGCCACTGCTGCCACCACCATTATTCTCAAATGAAATGAGAAGGATAAGAGAAACCAGAAGGAATATAAGCCTCATCAGAAGATTTGTTGAAAGGATCAATGAATAAAAAGTATTCAGAAGAAAAGAAAATAATACAGAGGGTAGGGCTCAGACAGTGGGAAAGAAGTGTGTGTGGAGTGAGTTGTTGGCGAGATGCGTTCTCAAGCACAAATGATCAGGTAGGGACTATTTAACCAGAGGAACAATGCAGCCAGGGAACAGCGTGATCAGCCTCTGAGCAAGGTGCCACTGCTTGAGACAGCAACTGTGAGTGAGGGAAATGGCAGAGTAATTCACAGCGATGCATGGCAGCCTTAAAGAAGGGCTGATGACCATCTGACAACATGAAAGCTAACACACACGCACTAACATAACACTTCATATGACCAGAAAATTTATTTTTAGAAATGATATTCCTGATCCTGCTGAGGTACTTAGTTCTAGTATTCTCATTTCTTTCTCACTGATTATGCTTTCTATATTTTAATAATGATTTGGAAAACAACAGCAATATATACAAAGATTGATAAACAAGGTCATATACTTTATTCTATAATTTCAGGGGAAAATTTATCTAAAAGAATTAACAAAAGTAAAAAGATACATGAAAAAAAGATATTTGGATTAGTATTACTTATAAGAGTAAAAACCTGGAAACAACCTAAGTATCCAAAATTAGGAAATTGTTTAAAAATTATAATACATTAAAATATTATATCACATTACAAAATATACAATAACTAGATGTTTATTAAATGACTGAGTGAAAGGGAATATGAAAACACCTATAATAAAATGAATTTTTACTGTATTACTACAGGTACATATGAGGCTCACAATATAAAAATTTAAAAACTGTGACATTCATGGGTTCCTATGGGTAATAATTCAAAAAACAACTTGGTTTATTTTTTAAAATTTAATTTATAAGGCTGGAGTGGTGGCTCAGCAGTTACAGTGCTTGCCCGGCATGCGTGAGGATGCAAGTTCAAACCCCAGCACTACGCACACAGCAAAGTGTCTAAGGAATGAAAGTCACATGTAAAACTAAATAAAAATTGCTTCTTTCTTTCTTTATCTGTCTTACTGTCCCTTTTTTCTTTAAAAAAAAAATAAATAAAAACTGTGCTAATCAACATGCTTTGATAATATGTACGCACTGTAGAAAGACTAAAATGAGTTAATATAATCATTGCATCATACAAATTTTTTGTGATGAAAACATTTAGAATCTACTCTTTGCAATTTTCAAGTAAATAATATACTGTTCTTCACTACATTTTGTACAATAAATCTCGAGTTTTTTGTTTTATCTAACTGAAATTTTGTATCCCTTGATTAACACTATTTTAAACGTTTTCTATATTAGTTAAAATCTTTTCAATTAAAAAACAAACTATAAATAAAGGTATGCAGGAGTATTAATGTGACTTCCTAATCCCAAGAATGCTTTATTAAATCTTTTACACTTTATTTGCAAATGCTAGACAAAAGCAGCCATCTAGAGACCACTGCCTGTAGCGGAATGAACTGCAGACCTATAGGGTATTTGACTGTATTTAACATTCCAGTGGTTTGTTATTTGCTCCTTTTATGCACCATCCCTCCAAGCAAAACTAAAATTAACAAAGAACCCCTAAAAGTTGGAATAAAAAGGACAATAATTTGAGTTTAAGAACAAGCAAAGAATATGAAGACATTCACAGAAAAGAAAAATGGTTCTTAAACAGATGAATAGCTTACTTAAGAAAAATGCATGATAAAGCTGAATCAAGTTATTTTTATTTTCCAGAGGGGCAAAAACAAACCAAAAAAATTGATCACACATTTGGTAGCAAAGCACTCTCACACATTGCTAGTAGGATACATGTGGGCTTGGGCTTTTAACTTTTTGACCCAAGGAATATAATATAGCAGTAGTTATCAAAATTACAAATGCAGCTGGGCATGGTGACATTCCCCTGTAATCCCTGCGGCTCAGGAGGCTGAGGTAGGAGGATCATAAGTTCAAAGCCAGACTCAGCAACTTATGAGGCCCTAAGCAATTTAGTGACCCTATCTCAAGATAAAAAATAAAACATAAAAAGCACTGTGCCTCAGTGATTAAGTAAACCTGGGTTCAATCCCTGATACAAAAACAGGGAAAAAATCTATTACTTTAACTTCTAGAACATATCCTATTCATGGAAAATTATGAATTTACAATGTTATTTATTAAAGCACTGTTTATAAGAGCAAAAGACGACACAACCAAAATGTTTATGCATAGGGAATTGGTTAAAGGATACTGTAATACCCTGGCAGATTTCAAAAACTAAAAGCAATAGCTCTCTGCTGCTTCTTTTTAAAGTTTTGGGTGGGAGAGAACAGGGCAAATGGGAATGTTGGGGAGGCTTTACCAACATGTGGCTTTATATATAAAGGGTGATGAGAAATATTCCAGATTCAGGTTGAGTTCCCCTTACCAGAAATGCTTTTGACCAAAAGTATTTTGAATTTTGGAGCTGGATTTTTGATTGGTGATACTAAACCTGTAATAGAAAACTTAATGACTAGATTAAATGTAGTGATTTCTGTTTATTCTTTTCCTAAGAGGTTTTAAAACAACAAATTATGGGGCTGGAGCAGTGGCTCGGTGGTTACAGTGCTTGCCCAGCATGCACAAGTACGCGGGTTCAAACCCCAGCAACCCACATACGCACCTAAGTGTCAAAGCAACTTAAGCCATGTGAAAAACGCAATAAAAATTGATTCTCTCTGTCTCTCTCTCTGTCCTTCTCTCTTTAAAAAACAACAACAACAACAACAACAATAACAAATTATCCCTTTCATTGGTATCAGGCTTCCAAGAAAAGACTATCATTAGTAAAAATGGATTTTGATGTCTCACTTACAGCCTGTTTTGGTATTTCCCACTACATTAGACCCAATACAATTCGAGGGTGGAAAATTAGTGCTGTTATCTATGGGGGTTCCAAAAACTCCTGCCAATTCCTCAGCACCCCTCAATCTTGAATCCCAGTGGGCTAAGATGCTTCAACCAAGAGAGCATGGGGGAAGAGACGTGCTGTGGCCTCTGAGGCTATGCTACTAAAGTCACGTAACTATTTTTTTTTCCCCAATGCTTTCTCTCGTGACATTCCCTCTCAAGATTTTCTCTGCAAAGATCCTCTTGGACCTCCACCACTAGGCTCTGAAAAGGCTCAGCAACATGAAGAGGACTTGTATAGGTGCTACAGTAGAGTCCCAAGTGAAGCCAGTCTTCAAGTTCCCCTCACCCCATTAGCAGACATGTAAGGGAAAGAGACTCAGGGGGATTCCAGCCCCAGCTAGGAATAACCTTGATTTTGTAAATCTTCCCAGACGAGGCTCTGGACCCTGTGACAAGGCCCAGACCATCTCTATTGTGTGTTGTCTAAATTCAAGACCACAAAATAATAAATGGTGGTTCTCTAATGCTGTTAAGTTTGGAGTGATTTGTTATTCAAATGGCGATCATCAAAACATTACTCTTACTAACTTATCTAGTTTTAATCTTTATTGCAAACTTTTTCCATTATTGTGAAGCTAAAATTAACTAAACTGCTGTCTAATTTTCTAATTTTTAGTTTAACCGTTTCTAGAATGTCACGTAAATGGAATTATGGCATATGTAATCTTTAGTAGCAGACTACCTCCTTTCACTAAGCATAATGCTTTTGACATTTATTTATGTTGGTGCATGTGTGAGTGATATATTTATTTTCTACATTGTAGGGTAGTATTCCACAATTTCTCCGTTTACTAGTTGACAGGCACAGGTTATTTCTGGTTTGAGGCTATTATGAATAAAGCTGTTCAGAGCATTTCTGTATTGATTTTTAGGTACACAATTCCATGTCTTAGGGAACAACCTAGGAATGGAATTCCTATGTTGTATGCTAATTTTCTAGGTATAAGAATATGGCAAATAAAAAATTAGGTAAGGTTTCAAACAGGAGAAAGATCAGAAGTTATGAGCTTAAAATAAGATGAATATATTATAACACCTCATTTACGTTATAATATCCATTCATCTCTCCAAAGGCCATGTCACCCAATGTTATTCACAACATTGCTCATCCTAGAAATCAAACCATTTTAAGCTAAGGCTACCCAGTCCCTTGTCGCCACATAAACCATTGCTCTTCATTTCATTTCTCCATTTTGGAAAATGGGATCATCACCCATCATCCAGTTACTCACGGCGGAAGCCTGGGGGTTTTACTCCACATCAGAAGCAGTCGAAAGCTTCCCTTCACTGTAGTCCAATCATCACTGCAAACATGAGTCTTTAAACAAAGTCTTTCACTTGGACTTTTCAAAAGAAAGCAAGAAAGAAAAACAAATATAACAAAAGAACAACAACAACAACACTAAAAAACCCAAGCAGTCACCCTGACTCCAGCTCCAGTCCATTTCTCAGAGTATCACCAATTTTCTCCCTAAAACATGAATCTGTACATCGTTGTTAGCAGCTGTGTGTGAACTGTGGGACAGTGAATAATGTCTCAGCAAGCCACATTTAACATTTTGTTCTTGTTTTTATTTTGTACTTGGGAAGGGATCTTTCTAAAAGATAACTGTTGGGGTTGGGGACTTAGCTCAGTGGCAGAGTGCTTGCCTAGCAAGCACTGAGTTTGGTCCTCAGCCCTGAAAAAAAAAGATAACTGCTTCACAGATCCCCATTCACGCAAGGAGCCGCAGATTAAATATGCAGGGTCCAAGGTGGCAAAAGCCTTCATAGGTTGCAGACTACCACCCTTGGTTACAGCTGGCATCCAGGCAATCACAAAGACAAATGGCAACATGGGCATTTGGCTCTAAGAGGCAGAGAGAATGAAAAGTGTGTGTCTCTAGCAGACAACTTTTCCTAAAAGCTTCTCAACACATTCCAGGCTGATAATTCTGTCACAGATAAAATCATGTACATGATACTCCCGTCAACAATACAATTCACATTCTTTCAACTGCACATGGGTGTTTTATAACTGTACACCATATTCTGGGGCATAAAACAAATTTCAAATGTTAAAAAAGACTGAAACTCCATAAAGAATGTTCTGTGTCCAAAGTGGAAATAATTCAGAGATCAATGGTAGAAAAATATCTGAAAAACATCCACAATGTTAGGAAATTAAACTGTATACTTTTTACTAACTATGAGGAAAAGAAGTTACACAAAGGAAATTAGAAAATACACTGAAATGAATGAAAATTAAGATACAACACATCAAAACTAGAATTCATAAATGATTGCATGGGAATGCAAAATGATAAAGCCACTTTGGAAAACGTTTTGATAATTCCATAAAATAAAGCAATGGTTCTAAACTGGGGGCAATTTAGCTGCCAGGGACGTTTAGCAGTCTGAATACATTTTTGATTGTCAAAACTGAGGAAGAGAATTAATTAACAACTAGTGGGTAGAGGCCAGGGGTATTGATAAACATCCCATATGTACACAACAGTACCCCCAAAACAAAGAATCATCCATCCCCAAAAGTCACCTCTCAGTAAAACATGCTTAGCATATAAGACAGGAATTCCATTCCTAGGTTGTTCCCTAAGATATGCAAATATGTGTACCTAAAAATCAATACAGAAGAACACTTTATTCATAACAGCCTCAAACCAGAAATAACCTATGCCCATCAACTAGTAAATGGAGAAACTGTGGTATATCCATTCCATCTAGTGGAATACTACTCTACAATGAAGAAAGTAAATACATCACTCACACATGTACCAACATAAGTGAATGTCAAAGCATAATGCTTAGTGAAAAGAGGCAGTCTGGTACTAAAGATTATATATGCCATAATTCCATTTACATGACATTCTAGAAAAGGTTCAACTAAAGAAAGAGCAGATCGGTGGCTGGCAAGGGTTAGAAATGAAGGATCTTTGGCAGATGATGGGAGTTTTCTATAACCTGATTGTGGAGTAGTCATCTGACTATGTACATCTCTCAAAATTCATCTACTTGTTAAGAGAGGGAATTTCATTCTGTGTAAAGCCCAACCAACTGAATAATCAAAAATCCTATGCAAGGATGACATGACCAAATCAAGTCAAACTGCTATCAGGTCCTAAATGCTTACTCTCAACTAGAAACAAATGATTTGGGGAACTGAATCATTCTGAGGATCACATTTTGAGTAGCAGTGATTTGAATGGTGTAGAAAATGCTTAATTTACTTTATGAAATTAAGAAGTTCCTTTACAAACTCTGGTAGACTCCCTAGGAATCTGCAAAGTGCAGGCTGGGAATCATGAGACTGGGGATCAAAATACAAACCCCATGCATAGCACTGAAGACTCCTGTGCTACTGCCTCAGTTTATACAAGGTTATATCCTTGACATAACACGTTTTGTCTTTCTCACCTGTCCCTCTTCCCACTTATTTCTCTTCCCATCATCCCATAAAACTCGACTGGAATAGCCCTGCTGTGAGATTCTTCCTGTGACCCTCAGGATGGATTACGTTCAGCTTCAACTCCTCTCACAAGGACTGCGTACACACTTGTATTAACACCTTCCACACTCATCAGTCTCTCTCCCCATCTAAACCTAAGAGTTCTAGAAAACAGTCTTGGCACAAGGTGATGCACATCTCTAACCACACAATAAGTACTTCTTGCACATACATCTATGCTAACAAGAAGAATGAATACTTCCCACGTGGAAGATTCTGCGTCATTCTTAGACCACAGAGTTGAAGATCAGGACAATGAGAATGAATGAGGACTCTGAGTGGGTGGGAGAAAGAGCAAGAGCTCTGAAAAGCAAAGTTTGAACAATGTTCACAACTAGGGGTTAGAAGGAAGAAGAGGGAGATAAAAGCTAAATTCACTGCTTGGTGAGTGTCTCTTACTAATTTTGCAGAAGGGAAATGCTTGTTAATGCTTAGCATTAACAATATTAGGAGGACTAAATATTATTTCAAAGATGAATCAAAATACTATAACATTAGTCAGAACAGAAATACCAGCAACAATAAAAATTAAAAGTATGAGTCGAAAACCATAAGATTGAAAGTTCAGAAAAGTAATGTATAATTCCCCAGGTCCTACCTGTTGTCAGAGCAGAGCCAGGGAACTGCACAGTGCAGCAGCCCCCCAGAAGCCAGACCAGGCACAGTCAGGGAACAGTGCAGATACATGACTCTGGTGAGGTGGAATCACAAGGTTTCCACTCAGGTGGCAGTCTGGGCCACCTGACTCTTGGGATGTCCCAGAGTTGAGGGAGACCTACTTTGTGAATCAGATGTGGCTCAGCTTCTGAATGGGGCAGGGACAGTAAAGGAAGAATCATTAGCCAAAAAGATCACAAGGGAAGGCAGAGCTGGTCCCTGGGAGGAAACGGGATGTATGCAGGGAACAAAGCTGAATATTCTAGTTTCTTGCATATGAATTGGCCATAACAGAGAACAGGTTCTCCCTTTACTATTATCATAATGAATGGCTTAGTACCAATAGGTCTAAAATTAAAGTCACTATTTAGATTGGTTAAGCTCAACAACTGCATCCAAAAGATAAAAGCAGCCCGTTACCTTCATATACAATTTCCACTTACTTTTCTCAGAGGGCTCACTGGAAGCAGTACAGTTCAAAGTGAGATATTCTACAGCTGTTTTTATTTAAAACATTCAATAGCCTAGTTGCATGTCAGGCAGAACCACACTGAAAATGTGCCAGGGAAATGCATGACTCTGGGGCCTCAGGCCCACATGGGTGGCAATAGAGACAGGCTGAAGCACTCTTCTATAGACAGGAGATTGGCTCCACTTGAGAGGACCTGATGCTAAGATAAGTGGGCCAAATCATCAGGTCCTGAAATGTCAACCAACTTGTATGTCAAAATTCATGGAATAGACCTTTATTGCATGAGGGAATATCTGGAGTCCAACTTCCTACGACTGCCTAAAATCTTTTATTCTCAAAATCAATATGATCAATACACTTCCTTGTGATAATCAATCACCACGAAAGTTTGCAAGAAAGGACGTAGTGTCTATTTGCTAAGCTGTACCACGTTTTATTTTTAAAATACTCTGGGAGAGGGATGGAGGATAGGGAGGGATCTAGGGAGACAATAAACAACGTAGCATACTCTTTATTGCTCTGAGAATCCAAATAATACTTACACAATCATTTAATTCTAGAAAATACGCAATCTAAACATTTATATCACTTGTAGGGGCAAAATATAGAAGAATCAAGAGACTGGGGTATGGGCAATGTAGGGGTAATCTGATTTAAGAGTTAATGCATATCATCATACTGTTACTTTATATGCATTTATGATTGTAAAAAAACTCCTTAATAAAAAATTTTAAAAATACTCTGTTTTGGTCCCATCTCAACTTGCTTTTCTGAATTATAAACCTGCACTGTGACATTGACGCATTACATTTTGAAGATAAACCCAAGAACTCCCAAGTTAAGGCTGTTGGTTATTATATCAGATGGCTCTAATAGGAGACTTTGGGAAATAAATTGGTCTCAGATCTAAGAAAATGCCTCTGGGTTGAGGGAACAGAAACACTCTCTTTTTTTTTTCCTGAACAAGACTGTTTTTAATATTAAGGATGCCAAGCATTACAGGATTGATCATCTTAATTCACGTCTTACTTCAGCCCCATGGAAGCTTAAGAGTCAAACTTGCAAGTCATCTCTACAACTGCAAAAGGATTCAGGGTGCGGTTCCCTCTGGGTTTCTTGTTCCAATTTTATTTTCTTATTCACTTATTTCTTCTTTGCCCTGATTATATCAACTATTTACTTTATCCTCTTACATGTACTTTTAATAAGGCACTTCAAATTCCTTATGGAAGAAAGTGAGTCATAAATAAATACATATGTAGAAATGTTGTCAGCCAAGCTAGGTATAATTTTCAGGTCTTTGGCATTCCTCAGCTGCAGTTTCCTGGTGGGTGTTCAAGAGCTGACAAGGTTTTAAGATATTTTTCCCCTCATTCTGAAACTATAAGCACCTAGTATACTAGAGTCACTGGATGGAGCAGAGAACTGAATGTAGCTGAAGATCCTCAAAGAGAATATGCAGGATGCGGACTCTGATTCTGTACTGGACTGAGCATCCCATGAAAGAATGTTTTTTGTTTTTATTATTGTTGTTAAAAATCTTTCTAAGAAGGCCAACCTACATAGAGAGGGAAAATAATGTGGGAGAAGAATTGAGAGATGGGCGAGTTTAAATAAAAGAGAGGAGGAGGAGACTGCAAATAGAAATGAGCACAGTAAGGAGTCATTGGTATAAAAGCAGAGAAATAAAATTGGTCTAAGATTCTAATCCCATGGATGTCCCTTTGCAGCAGCTGTCCCTACAGGCACTGCCTCTACAGCTGCAGAGAGAAGCACTAGCAAAGGAGAAGCCAAAGTACAGAGGCTCTGCACACAGCCTCTTTCTAGTCTGTTCCTTTATCCAAAATGGGGACCCTGTAAGCAGGGGACATCTCCAGAGGGGACATGACTATACTGGGTATGCCTGTTACTGCTCAATGCCACACCCTAGAAGGTGCAAGTGATCTGCGCAGTCTGTGGATGACACTCCTCCTCTTCAAAAGTCCTTAGTCCTACACTTTCATGCAGAAAAGGGACACATCAGCAACCAGAGAAAGGGCTGAGAACGGGCAGGTGATGAACATGAACCTGGGGTATTTGTGCAAGCAATCAAGTTCTGGAGTCCTACACGACGGACAGCCCACGTGCCTCCACCTAAAGGACTATCATGAACCCCAAAGTCCATCATCCCATTATACTTTTGCCAGTCAGTGCCAGGAAGTAAGCAACAGGGAGAAGAGTTAAATTTCAAATAGTGTCTTATGTTTGCGTGGATATTTTCTACTTCTAAGAAAATACAGGTTTTCACGCTAATCCTTTCTGAAGGTTTAGAATAACTAAGTTGGAAAGTGAGTCAGATGTTTAAATGAAATGAGATGTAACTTCTAGTGCCTATTCCAAGATGTTACTGCAGTGAGATCACCCCTCTCCTCCCCTGAGAAGATGAGTGGGATATTTACTCTTTTATCTGTAATTCTTGATCAATGATCTATTTGAGTGTTTGAAGACTGAGTAACATCCTTGTTTAGAACATAATTTAAACCAGACTACACGTAGAAGCTCCAACACATTACTTTTTCAGAGATGAAATAGATTGCATTTGATTTTTGCTATGCTTGGTGCTATGGTTGAGAGTGTAAAGGTATTAAAATATCAACATACCGATGATGTTTTCTCAGTCTCCTTATACAGGTCAGCCTTCTGAACTCTAGCCATACTAATAAATGGTAGAGTATATTCTGGGCTCACTAAAAAAAAAGGAATTATCAATAGATGCTTGTATTTTTTCCAAAGGTAGAAATATGACAATGAAGGAAGATGAATTTAAACTCAAGATAACAGGGAAATATAATTTCAGAGGGGCTCACTAGAAGAAAAGCACAGACCAATTTCCTTTATGAACACAGATGCAAAAATAATGAACAAATTACTAGCAAAACAAATTTAGCATCATATTAAAAGGATTATACACCGTGACCAAATGGGACTTATTCCAGGAATGCAAGCTAGGGTGGTTTAAAACATGGGAATCAATCAATGTAATATACACATTAATAGAAAAAAGGGAATAAAAATACCACATGATCATCTCAATTTATTTTACTCAGGTTTTTTGCTGCTGTGACTAACAGACCTGACAAGAACAATTTTAGGAGGAAAAGTTTCTTTCGGGGCTGACAGCTTCAGAGGTCTAAGTCCATAGTAGGCAGGCTCTGTTCCTTGAGGCTCAAGATGAGGCAGAGCATCATGGTGGAACAGTGTGGCAATAGGAGGTAGCACACGCAAGGATCAGGAAGCAGAGACAGACTATAGCGACTCTTGGAAATGAACAAAATGTATTTTGCATTGTGAGACAAGCATGGGCTTACGGGGTTCAGGGAAGGAATGTTATGGTTTGGACACTAGGTGTCCCCGCAAAAGCTCACATGTGAAACAATTCAAGAAGGCGTAGAGGAAAAATGATTGGGTTATGACAGTCTTAACCCAATCAATGAATGAATCCTCTGATAGGGATTAACAGATTAACTGAAGGCAGCGGGCAGGATGAAGCTGAAGGCGGTGGCTCTTCAGGTGCTGTCTTTGGGGCATATGTTTTGTACCTGGGGAGTAGTTTTTCTCTCTGCTTTCTGATCCTCATGTGAGCTGCTTTCCTCTACCATACTCTTCCACTACAATATTCATTTCACCTTGAGCCATGAAGAATGGAGACTGCTGTCTATGGACTGAGACCTCGGGAACCATGAGACCCCAAATAAAAATTTCCTCCATTAAAATTGTCCTTGTCAGGTATTTCAGTCACAGCAGTGAATAAGCTGACAAAAATGGAATTGATAAGGTGAAAGCATTTGAGAAAATACAACATCCTTTCATGATGAAATACTCACAAACTAGGAAAACAATGGAACTTCCTTAACATGATAAAGGTCATGTATTAAAAACCCAGCACCAACATCATACTCACTGACGAAAAATGGAAAGCCTTTCATCTAAGACCAGGAATGAGACAAGGATGCTGACTATCATCACTCCCAGTCAACATAGTACTAAAAGTTCCAACCAGAGAAATCAGAAAGAAAAAAGAAATCCAATTGAAAAGGAAGAAGTAAAATTTTCTCTATTTGAGGATGACATGATCTTATATGTAGACAACTTTAAGAAATCCATGAAAAAACTGAACTTACAAATTCTGCAAAGCTACACAATACAAAACAAGCCTACAAACATCAGTTTCATTTCTATACACTAACAATGAACAATCTGAATATGAAATTAAGAAGGCAATTTTATTTACTGAAGTTTCACAAAGAATAAAAGTACTTAGATATAAATATAACCAAAAAGGCAAAGGACTTTCCTGGTGAAAACTATAAGACATTACTGAAAGAAACTGAAGATAACACTACTAAGAAGAAAGGCATTTTGTGTACATTGGTTGAGAGAATTAACGTTAAGAGGGCAATACTATTCAAATAAATATACAGATTCAATTAAATCCCTATCAAAACATCAATGGCATTTTTGCAGAAATAATCCATCCTAAAATACATGTGGGATTTTAAGAGACTCTGAACTGCCAAAATAATATTGAAAATGAAAAACAAAGACAGAGGGCTCACTTCTTCCAATTTCTAAATTTACCACAAAGCCACAACAATGCAGTGTAGTATTATTAGCTTAAGAAATGACATATAGAACAATGGACTAAAATATTGGGTCTAGAAATAAATCCTTACATCAAGGGTCAGTTGATTTTTGATAAAAGTACTAAAACCATTAAATGGAGAAAGAATAAAGAATAATCCATATGGATATCCTGAATATCTATATACAAAAGAATAAAGTTAGAGCCTTACCTTGTACAAAACTTAATTCGAACTGGATCAAAAATATAAATTTAAGACATAACACTATAAAACTCTTTGAAGAAAACATAGGGATAAATCTCCATATGACACCAAATGTATGGAAGACTAAAGAAAAAACTACTTTGGCAGTAAGGGAAATGCAAATCAAAACTGCAATAAGATTTCATCTCACTACAGTTAAAATGGCAGCTATCAAGAATACAAATAATAGCAAATACTAGAGAGGATATGGGGGAAATGGGACACTTTTAAACTGTCTCTGGAATTGTAAATTTGCACAACCACTATGGAAATCGGTACGGAGGTTCCTCAACAGATATGGTATGAAACCAACATGGTCCGGCTATAGCACTCTGGTATCTATCCTGAAGAATTAAAGTCATCATACTATAGTGATAATTCATACCCACATTTATATAGATAAATTATAGGACCATTCTAGGAGTCTGTCACTGGACAAATGGATAAAGAAAATGAGGTATGTATGCAGGATGGCATTTTATAGTCATAAATAAGAATGAAATTATGTCCTCTGCAGGAAAATGGATGGAACTTAAAAACATCAGGTTAAGCTAAATAAGCCAAACTCAGAAAGTCAAGCATCCTCTATTTTCTTTTCTACGTGGAAGCTAGGAGGGAAAAGAGGAAAGAAAGGGGTAGAGGCAGGGATCTATGAAAATAGAAGGGAGACTGGTGGAGTAGAGAAAAGGGACCAACAGAGAGAGGAGTGGAAGGAAATGAGAAATAATGGGGAACCACACTGACAAAATTATACTGTTTTATTGTGTATGTGTATGAATAAGTAACAACAGATCCTACAATTATGAACTATAATGCACCAATAAAAATATGAAGAAAAACAGGTAGATTGAACTTTATCACAATTAAAAAATTTTTATATATCAAAAGACACTATCAAATCCACAGAATAGGAGAAAAGATTTGCAACTTAATATCTGATAAAGGTTTATTAGTCAAGCTACAACTGAATAACATATAAAAAAAAAAGCTAAATTTGAAAAGTAGGGAAATTTGGACAGACATTTCTCCAACAAACATATACATATGACCAAAAAGAACATGAGAAGATGCTCAACACATATAGTCATTAGGGAAATGCAAATCAAAATCACAATGAGATACCATTTCACACATATAGAGCAGTAATGATAACAACAACAGTAACAAAACAAATACTGGGAAAAATGTAAAACACATCGAAACCCTTCTTGATTGCCATGTGGAATGTAAAGTGATATGGCTGCTTTGAAAACAAAAAATTATAGACTGGTGGTTTCTCAAAAAATTATAGATATTCCATGTGACCCAGCAATTCATTTCCTCCCTCTCTCCCTCTGCATACATGTGCACACAGGCATGCGCATACACACACACACACTACACACCAACTGTTCAAATGGTGGAATGATGCTCAGATTGTTCAAAAATCAAATGATGGGAAAAAACTGAATTGTATGTCAACCGGGGAATGGTTTAAAAAATGTGTTACTTACATACAACAGAATATTATCCACCCCAAAACAGAAAGGGATTTTGATACATACTACAGCATGAATGAACCTTAAAGATAATATGTAAGTGAAAGAAGGCAGGTACAAAATATGTGCTGTCTCTTGTATATGAGACTTCTAGAATAGGCAAATTCAATAAGATAGTAAGTAGATTAGAGGTTACCAGGGCTGGAGCAAGAAGAACAACGAGGAATTACTGCTTCATTGCTACAATTTCTGTTTGAGGCGCAGAAAATATTTTGGAAATAGAGGTGATAGTTATACAACAATGTGAATGAAATTAATGCCACTGAACTATATGCCAAAAATGGGTATAATGGCAATTTCATATATGTGACATTCTGCTATATAATTTATATTAAACATAAATTTAGTATAATATCCCTTTAAATATAGCAAATTTAAATACAAATTGAATTATTCACATAAATAAAATATAAATATTAATTAAAATTTATATAACACTCTATCACACAGAAATTTCAGAGTGTCTAAACATATACAAAGTTTGAAGAAATTTTCTATGTGTTCTTCATTTCTAAAGCAAATAGTACATTTCTTTCCTCCATACCACATCTATCTTTGAAAACGATGAATTCTAATTAGGTCACTATGCCACCAAATGCTTCCATGGACCTTAGTTACCTCTTCCACAAAGGGAAAAAATAGTTGTAATAGAGTTTTATTTTTGTTTCTAGATTTATTCTTTTTCACTTAGTTGAGCATATTACAATCATAAATGCGTATAAAGTAACAATATACTATGCATTTGAGCAGAGACCATAGTTACCCCTATGTTGCCCACACCCCAGTCTCTTGACTCTTCTATATTATGCCCTTAATAGATATAATTGATTGTATATATGATTGTAAATTTTACAGAATTAAATGGTTGCATACATTATATTTGACTTCTCAGGAGGGTAAAGGGTATGTTACATTGTTGGTTGTCTCCTTGGATTCCTCTCTGTCCTCCCTTCCTCCCTGCTCATCCCCTAGATGACTATGGTATCCCTAGATTATGTGTTGTTATGTCCTTGATAGGTCCAATCAACACACAAGTTTTACTACCTTTAATCCACATCTGGATTTAGCTCCAGCCTCCACAAATGGGTGAAAACATTTGGCACTTGACTCTCTGGGTTTGGCTAACTTCACTCAGCATGATTTCTTCCATTGCCATCCATTTACCCTCAAGGCTGCAATATGGTTGTTTCTAACAGCTGAGTAGAACTTCATTGTATATATACAACACAGTTTTTGGTACATTCATCCAGTAAGGGGTACCTGGATTGGTTCCATAATTTAGATGTTGTAAATGGAGCTGCTGTGAACACAGATTTTGCTGTGTTGATGTAATGTCCCAACTCTAGCTCTTCTGGGAAAATATTGAGAACGGGGATAGCTGGATCATTTGGTGGTTCCATCCCTAATATTTTGAGGAATCTCCACACTGCTTTCCAGAGTGGCTATACCACTCTGCAGGTCCACCAATGATATGCTAGTGTTCCTATCTCCCCACAACCCCTCCAGCATCTGTTACTGTTTGTATTCTTCATCTTTGCCAGTGTGATTGGAGTGAGGTAAAATCTTAATGTAGTTTTGATTTGCATTTCTCTAATCACTAGTGATTTTTTTTAAAAGAGAAAGAGAGATACTTTAATTAAAATGCTTTAATTAAAGAGAGTTTTACATGTGACTTTCGTTACTCTGACACTTTGTTGTGTAAGTGGTGCTGGGGTTCGAACTTGCATGCTCGCGCATGCCAGGCAAGCGCTATAACTGCTGAGCCACCACTCCAGCCCCTAATTACTAGAGATTTAGAATACTTTCTCATGTATTCATTGGCTAGCTCAATTTCCTGTGTTAAGAAGTTTCCATTTAGCTCTTTGTCCCATTTATTGATTGGATTATTTGTGTTTTTGATATTAAGTTTTTTAAGTACTTTGTAAATTTGGGATATTAGTCCCCTGTCAGAAGAGTCACAGGCCATGATTATCTCCCATTCTGTAGGTTGTCTCTTGACAATTTTGACCAATTCCTTGGCTGAGCAGAAGCTTTTTAGTTTAATGGCATCCCACTCATTGATTTTTTACTTTAATTCTTTCACTTTAGGAGTCTTGTGTTTGCAGGAAGTTGAAATTAGATCCCTATCTCTCACCATGCACAAATATCAAACCAAAATGGATCCAGGAACTAGGAATTAAACCAGCTACAATATACCTGCTAGAAGGAAAATTAAGACCAACAATCCAGCATTTGGGAGTAAAAGAGCTTTTAAATAGTCCATGATTTGAGTCAGCTTCCAAGTAGTTAACTAGCTAGGGATGTAGCTTGGTGATAGGGCACTTGCCTAGCATGTGTGTAGCTCTGGTTCAGTCCCCATCACTAAAAACAAACAAACAAAAAGGCTGGTGTGGAGTATAAGTAGTTAAACTAAGGGTCTAAATAAACTGTAATAAAATAACACACTACTGCAAAATAACTGCTTAATGTTTAACAACATTTTAACAATGCCATAACAGAAGACATCCGCCAAATTTCCTCTTTCATTGGCCTCCTGGTCTCCAGGGACCCCTGAGACACAGGTGCACTTAACTTGGCACTCTTGTTGAGACAGCAACAGGCAGTGAAGATAGTCTTTCATCCCTGTTTTAGGACTCTGTTTGCATATGCCCTTCTCAGTGAGGCCTTCTGGACCACCTGCCTTATTACTGTAGCCCTTCCCATCAATCAGTACTCCAAATCTCCTTTCTGTGCTTTCTTCTGAAAACACCATCTTAAACAACTGTTCAGATTTCTTTTATTTATTCTTTATCATCATTTTTCCAACTACCCTAGAAGTCATGAAGGTAGCATCTCTGCTTGTTTTAATCACTGAGGCATCCCAAGTAGCTATAGCAGAATTGGTGCATAAAAAGTGCCCACTGAATATTTGCAAGGAAATGACAAAAAGGTATGGAAGGGAAAGTTTCAAAACTTCACTACTCCTTAGTTTACCTGTTTCATTTAAATGAAAAATAGTATAAAAAATGGCATGCTTACAATGAAGTTCTCAACATAAGCAGTGACTTTCTTTAACATAGCTACTTTTGGGAGATTTTATCCATCATACTATATATAAGGTGTTTTTCAACAGAGTGATTTAATTTTTTCTGAGATGGGGTCTATGTTGCCCAGGTTGGAATCAAAATACTGGGTGCAAGTGATCCTCCTGCCTCCGTCTCCCAAGTAGCTGGAACTATATGCATGCACCACCATACCTGGCCAGAGATTTTAAAGATGCCATTTCTGAAAAGTCTTCTTGGAAAGGAGAAAAATTACATGCAAAAAGGGAGCAAGAGAAACAATGAATATCCTACTCCTGGACCCCTTCCTTCTCTCGCTGCACTGAGAGCAACAACGGGCACAGGAGGTTCGGATCTTATCACCCCTCTGCTTTAATATATCACCTTCCTATTTTACTTTCTTCCCCTGTGACTACATTGTGGAAAGGTAAACAGCCCCTATATCCTCAGATTTTTTTCTCATAAATTTTTTTCCTATAAGGCTAAGGGTCAAGTGAAAAGTTTATAACGTATTGAAAAAAAAAGTTTCTGTTCTATATTAAGTATATTTTTTCTTCCTTGTCAAAAGGGTCTGATTTATAGGAATTATTCAACTTAAACTGATATGTTCCCAAATGTAACACTGAAACAACCTAGCAATTAGCATTCACATAGTTTATGGAACTCCATCAATTACAGGAAATTTCACCTATATTGATTTTGATACTCACAATAATCTTGTGTAGAATGTTAGGCTGATATTACCTATATTTAACAAATTGTAGAGACTGAAATTTCTATTTTGGCTTCCAGTATACACACACACAGTGACTATGTCCCCAGATTCATGCTCAAATATTAACTTAGAGGGGCTGTGTTTGGGTTATTTCAAAACATCAGAAAGCTGTGTTTATTTTTTAAATGTTTTATTTTTTATTGGTGCATATAATTTTGCATAATATTGGGATTCATTATGCCATATTTGTACATGCACATAATTTGATCAATCTTACTCCACAATATTTTCCTTTCCCCTCCTTCTCTCTTCCCTCCCCTGATTTGCTTGTTCTACTCTACTGATCTCTCTTCTATTATAATTATTATCATCATCCTTTTAATGAGCACATCATTATTATATATATATGCTGATTCATGTGGTGTATCTGTACATAGACATAGCATAATTCAGTAAATTTTGTTGCACAATATTTCCCCTTGTCCTTCCCTCCTCACATCCTTATTCTTTTTCTCTAGTCTATTGACCTCTCTTCTGTTTTCATATCACCCCTTTTTAAAAAAATTTTATTAAGGAATTGAGTTATTGTACAATCATAAGTGCATATAAACAATGTAATATGCATATATTCTTAAACCAGAATTACCCCAGATCCCTCTCTATTCTCTCCCCCTCTCTCCTCTCCCACCTGCCCCCCTCCTCCCACTCCCACTACCTATCTGTGATTGCCCTAGATTATGTGTTGCTTTGCCTTTGTTGGGTCTAATACATGAAGTTGACTATCTTTCACACAGGCCTGGGTTTAAGCTTTGGCCTCCACAAATGAGTGAAAACATTTGACCCTTGACTCTCTGGGGTTGGCTAACTTCGCTCAGCATGATTTCTTCCATTGCCATCCATTTACCTACAAAGGCTGCAATTTCCTTGTTTCTCATTGCTGAGTAGAATTCCATTGTGTGTGTGTGTGTGTATACATACATACATACATACATACATACCACAGTTTTTGGATACATTCATCCAGTGAGGGGCATCTGGGTTGGTTCCATAATTTAGATATTGTAAATTGAGCTGCTGTGAATATAGATTTTGCTGTGTTGCTGTAATGTCCCGATTCTAGCTCTTGGAAAATATTGAGAAGAGGGATAGCTGGATCATATGGTGGGTCCATCCCTAATGTTTTGAGGAATCTCCACACTGCTTTCCAGAGTGGCTGTACCACTCTGCAGTTCCACCAAGATGTGCTAGTAGTGTTCCTATCTTCTCACAATCCCTTCAGCATCTGTTACTGTTTGCATTCTTCATCTTTGCCAGTGTGACTGAAGTGAGGTAAAATCTTAATGTAGTTTTTATTTGCATTTCTCTAATCACTAATGTTTTTTTTTTAAAGAAAGAAGGACAGAGAGAGAAAAAAAGAAGCATTTTTTTTTAATTTACTTTTTCATGTGGCTTTTGTTGCTCAGACACTTCATGGTGCTGAGGTTCAAACTCTTGTATTCACGAATGCCAGGCAAACTCTGTAACCACCTAGCCCCCACTCTAGTCCCTAATTACTAGTCATGTATTCTTTGGCCAGCTCAATGTCCTCTGTTGAGAAGTTTCCATTTAGCTCATTGGCCCATTTATTGATTGGATTGTTTGTGCTTTTGATATTAAATTTTTTGAGTACTTTGTAAATTTGGGATATTACTCCCCTGTCAGAAGAATCACAGGCCATGATTATCTCCCATTCTGTAGGTTGTCTCTTGACAATTTTGACCAATTCCTTGGCTAAGCAGAAGCTTTTTAGTTTAAGTTTAATGGCATCCCACTCATTGATTTTTGACTTTAATTCTTTCACTTTAGGAGTCTTGTTCAGAAAGTTTTTGCCTACTCCCAAATGTTGGAGCATTGGTTCTAACTTTTCTTCTAGCAGGTGTATGGTAGCTGGTTTAATTCCAAGTTTCTTGATCCCCTCCCCTACTCACTCCCTGTTTATTCTTTTCCTCTACTCTACTGATCTCCCTTCTATTTTCATGAGATCTCCCCTTTAAAAAATAAAACCTTTTTAAAATTCTCTAAGTTCCACATTTGGGAGAAAATCATCCACCCTTGACTTTCCGAGTCTGACTTCTTGCACTTAGCATGATATTCTTCAGTTCCAACCTTTTATCAGAAGATGACATAATTTCATTCTTCTTTATGGTTGAGAAAAACTCGATTATGTATATACATCACATTTTCTTTATCCATTCGTCTATTGACAGGAAACTGGGCTGGTTCCAAAATGTGGCTTTTATGAATTGAGCTGCTATAAACACTGGTACGCATGTACCGCTGTAGTCTGCTGATTTTAGTTCTTTTCTATAAATACCAAGCAGTGCGATGGCTAGGTCATATGGTGGTTCCATTCCTAATCTTTTGAGGAATCTTGATACTGTTCTCCAAAGTAGTTCTACCATTTTGCAATCCAAGAATATCTAAATGTACATTCCCCCCCGCATCCTCACCGAAAAGCTCCATTTATATTTGCATACTTTCTGACATTTTGCAGATTGACTTTATCATTGTTGTGGAGTAGATACTACATGTCCACCTAAAGCTTTGTTAGTGTGGAATGACTGGGTTATGGCAGCTTTAGCCCAATCACCTGATAGGGGTTCACTGAATGGTAAATGAAGGTGGGCAGAGTGTGGCTGGAGGAGGTAGTCCCTAAAGGAGTGCCTTTGGGGAACACATTTTGCATCTGGCATGTGGAGACTTTCTGCTTTCTGATAAACAATGCTCTGAGTCACTTTCCTCCACCACACTCTTCTACCATGATGTTCTGCCTCACCTCAACTCCAGAGGAATGGATCCTGCTATCTATGGACTGAGACTTCCAAAACTGTGAGCCCCTAAGTAAATTTTCCTCCTCCTAAGTTGTTCTTGTCAGGTTAGTCACAGCAGCAAAAAAAGCTGACTAAAGAATCCGGTTCTATGAAAGTTAATAAAATGACTGGCATAAAGAAAGGCTCAAATGTGTAAGATTTCTCTTGTGAATGTTGGGCTTAGTCACTCCAGAAGCATCTTTCCCACTGGGTTTTACCATAAAATACACACAGACCTATTGGGAGAACAATGGGACTACTATCCAGTACTAGCACTGGGTGAAAGCTTCCACTTCCGCTGTTCATTACTTATGATCACACAGGAATAAAAGCAGCACAGTATCCCAGAAAGACACTGCATATCTGGAGACAGGCCTAGAAAGCCCAGCACAGCTACATAAATTCTGATTTCTTCTCTTCCTGCCATAAGCATAGTCCTCAGTGCCCTACTTTCCAGCTGCAACTCTTTTTCGTCTTCATATTTTTATTAGTACATGACAGTTACACATAATGTTGGGGTCCTTTTTGGCATAATCATACATGAACAAACTATAATTTGCTCCATTTTAATCCGTAATACTTCCTCTTTCCCTCCTCTCCTCCCACCCCCTGCTGCCCTTCCTCTACTCTATTGGTCTTTCTTCTACTTATTGTTTTTCAAATGGGTGCTTTATAGATATACATAAAGTTGGAAATCACTGCGGTATATTCATATATGTACCAGTAGCAATTCCTGAGCAGTCTCCTCAGAGACTGGATGATTGACTTTTCATGCTGAGCCCAAAAATCGATCTCCTGCCTAAAAAATTTCTCTAGTTGTATATATCCTTGGCCCCATCCACTTCTGTCAATAAGTCCTTCACAGGATCCAAAGGCAGACCTTTGTTTTAAGAGAAGTTTTCCATGGTATACAGCAGACTGTGGATTAGATTCTATAGGCCGTGATAACAGAAATACTTAATGCAATGAGAGCTAGACTGCACTCTAATCAACTTGTAGAAAACAAGTTTTTAACATTCACTTGAAAAGCTCTTTGAACCATTTTTCCTTCTTGGGTCCTAGAGTTTGAATTTCTCTAGTTTAAGAAAACAGCTTTTTTTTTTAACCTTATGCCAATCAAAAGTAGCCTGGAATAAAATTTATGCAATGACAGCACAATTATCAAATTCAGGAATTCCACACCAATGCCATACTTCACCTACTCTATTATCCACATTGAAACTTTGTCACTTGTCTCCAGACATAGCTTTTATAGAAACAAAAGCTTCCCTAAAGGTCCCGAATCATCTTATATTTCCTTGCCCAGACTGAACTGATTGGTCACCCCAGATTTAAGGGATGTGAGGAATGTGATTGCATGACTGCTCAAACACTAGGTGGAAACACAGCCAAGGACAAATGGGGCTGGGAATGGCTCTGGGGTTAGCCAACCAACAGCTGCTAAGTGCTTGACTATCATGTGGGCTCCACAGCTCACACATTCAAGGGATGTATACTTTCACAGCAAAGATCTGTAAGCACAGGGCAGCCTCTGTGGTTAAGTTCCATGAGTGACAGAAGTGAGGATCTCTGGGGTTCCAGAAGAAGAAGGGCCACTTAAAGTAGCTGAAGAAGGAATTGGAAAAGGTAAGTCAGGTATGGCTTTAACTGACGTGAAGGGTTTTAAAAAGCAAAGGCCTTCCAACAAGACAGCAAAGTAAAAGAAAACACGTGGAGGCAGAAACATGAAAAGCAGGTGAGCTGACTGAATTGGCTATAGTACAGGATAATTCAGAACCTTTTGAAAACATAAAGGGTAGATATGCCCTGTTTAGTTAGCATTTATTAAGAATCAAAGGCTAAATATGTTGACATGCATATAATTAACCAAGGACTCACAGTATACTTCTTGTATCTCCCTTGGACTAACCTCACAAAACAGTATTTATATCTTTCACTCCTTTCTCTCAAATAGCAATCTAAGATCCTAGAATGCTAGGAAGTTAAATATTGCTAAGCAAAACATTGCAAATAAGTTTCAGTCTCTTTTCTAGTGAAAGAGAGAGGAAGAAAGAGAAACAATTTTTATTTAGTTTTTCTTGTGGTTTTCACTGCTCCGAGACTTTGTTTTGTACGTGGTGCTAGGGTTTGAACTCACGTCCCCGGGCATGCCAGGCAAGCGCTGCAAGCACCTAACTGCTGAGCCACTACTTCAGCCCCTCCTTTACTCTTTGTAACAGTTTAATATCTTTGGACAGTCTCTATTTTTGAGATAGAAATTATTTGTTTTTTGATTTTTAAATTTGTTGTGTTTTGTTTTTAATTTCTTGAATTGTATGTGAAGCTTCAGGTAACGCTCTCCCAAATTTGCAGGTGAGACTTTTTAAAAACAGAATCATATTTTTAAGTATGCAAAGATAATCACTAAATAATCACTTTCAACTCAGTGTGGGCTCTTCATGTACCATTTTCATAATGTGAAAAGGTGGTTGAGGAAACACTGTTCAGCATTATACAGAGTTGGTAGTGCAAAAAATGTCTTCATTTATTTCAAATATATTACCAGTTTTCTACATTAATGAGAGTTATTAAGCTACCTCACTCTGGGGGAAACAAGCGTTCCAGAACGTACACCCCAGAGAAGCAAGAGATTCAGTGAATGCCCTGAACCCAAGTTACTGGAACACTTAGATCCCTAGAGACAAGCCTTCGGACAGCAGGGTCAACATAGCCCTTTGGACAGACACCACAGCTCTTGATTACTCTGATTTCATTTCCAGAAAACACAGATTTATAGGATTAGCTCCAGCTTGAATCATTTGGCTCAGCCCTTTGCTGTCCAATGGAAATCAAATCCAAGAGCTGCCAGAGGAAAAACATAGTGGCTGATACACTTGAATGAGATTATCTATTTCTATTTAGAGAAGGGAGTAAGAAATGCAAGGAGGGAGGGAGAGCCAAATTATTTATACACACACACACACACATATATATTTATTCAGAAAGAATGCCTTATTCCTTTCTGAGTGTGGAGAACATGAAAAACTCACTAAAGTACTTTTTAACATTTTAACCCATTGCTACGATTCCTGAAGTACTGTTAGATGTATACATCTCCTTCTTTCTGTTAAAACCCAACAATAACAGTTTCTTTTATATATCCATTAGAAAAACTCCCTTCCATAATAAAAGTAAATAGTGTTCTATTTCTTGTCACGCCCTTATGATTTTTTTTAACCATGGAAGGAATTTAAATTAGAGTAATGCCACTATCACTTAAATATGTGAATGATAAAAGGAATGTCAGCTATTCTAATTCCATAATTCCCAAGTAATGACAATTAATGAAACACTTTTTCCTAGTGGGAGTTGTTTTAAGCAGTAGATAAAGGAGTCACTGAGCCTTTTAAGATTTTATTCTCATAACCAAATTACACCTCTCTTCATCATTATCCAAAATATAATTAAAAGATGACATTTAAAAACAGACCTAAAAAAAAAAAATCAAACAGCATCCCACTCCCAAAGGAAAAGTAAACGAGAACAGTACTTTCTCCCATTTGAGGGCTGAGAGGAATTTCAGAGGCAACCTCATTTCTGACTTCTACCTCATGTGCTATAGCTGCCATCCCAGAGGACTGAAATCACTTGTCAATATGAGAAATGCTGGATAATACTATCAATGAATGTCATTAGATAGATATTCATTGTGTTGTTTCACTGATGTAGAAATATTCTTTGACCTTTCCAAAAGAAAATGAATCGATAGGAGTATTTTGTAAAGACTTTTGCTTCCTTCCTTGGTTCACTCGAGCATTTTATTGAGTTACATATTGGTGGTCTTCCCTGTTTGACCATCTGCTTCCGCAACTATACCCTAAGAGAAAAGGAATCCTGCAGGGTTAGCCCAAATACCACATTCAGTAGCTGAGGCCAAGTTAATTATCAATACATAAAAGCGTAATAGCTTGACCCAGTCTATTCCCAAATATTGTAAGGGCAAATAACCAGAATTTCTTGGCAAACTCAGTGAACCTCTTTTCCTTCCTTAGTTTTAAACCTTAATCCACCATTTTCTGTTCCCTCCATCAATACTCCCCCAGTTTTCTTCATAGAACTTAACTCTCTAATGGAGTGTTTGTTACCAGAGGGAACATTCCTTATGAAGTCAAAGTAGTTAGGGGTTGATAGAAGGAATGTGGTCAATATCACCTTTTAATTCTCCAGGGCCTAGGTTGTTCAGCTGTGTGCAACTACTTACCATAAACCCTGAAGAATCATGGCCACACAGTCTTTGAGGCATTTTACATTTGCTCTGTGATGAAATATGTCTGCACACAGCCAGCAGCATTACATGATATTAGCTAGTGCACTGGCTTCCCACTATAGAAAAGCCAAGGATATAACAGGAATTTAATTGTAATAAGTAACTAATGGTATTAAAATATAGCCAATGACTTTTTTCTATCAACACTTTGTCCATACCAACCCAGATTTTTGTGGGTTGAATTAGGCTGATCAATAAAAGTACTGAATGATTCCATTTCTACAGCACTTTTAAAAAATAGAGACAATTTTATTTTTCATCTGTTTTTTGATTTTCCTCCATTTAATTGTGTATGTGCTGTTAGGGATCAAACCTGGGTCCTTGCGCATGCCTGGCAAGCATTCTGCTGAGCCACCTCTCCCATCCAAATTTCTATAACATTTTGAAACAGTGAAGTTTTTAGAAATGAAGAACAGATTAGTGACTATTAGGTAGAGCAGGAGAGGGGAGGGGTGGTCATAGCTGTAAAAGGAAAAGGAGAAGGATCCTATGGTGATGGAACTGCTGTGCATCTTGAGGAGTACATAATCCTGAACATGATAAAACTGTAGAGCGCTACACACACACACACACACACACACACACACACACACACACACACACACACACACACACACACAGAAACTGCAGCAGAACGGGGAAAGTCCGCATAGGAGCCATGGCCTGTGCCAACGTTAGCAACCTGGTGAGACAGGGCATTGTGCCCAGTGCAGGTTCTTACCACTGGGGAAAATTCTGCCCCACTCCGCCCACCAAGGTGGTCTGGTAAGTCTCCTAAAAAGGCTGCCACAAGTAGAGAGGTGAGAAATTCTCCTGTGCACCCTTGCAACTCATCTGGCAAAGGTGTGTTAGAGCACTGATTGCTCTGTAACTTCTTCCTTTCTAATACTTTATCCAGTCTCTCTTTTCCTATTAAACACTACTCAGATCACATCCAACTATTCTTTCTACATCTGTGCATTATTGATGCACTATTAGTAAATCCACAGTTTTCATTTGGTAAATAGTATTGACTGGATTCCTGAATGAAGAAATCCTCATGGCTTTTCCCCAGTGT
This sequence comes from Aplodontia rufa, assembly GCA_004027875.1. Taxonomy (NCBI): domain Eukaryota; kingdom Metazoa; phylum Chordata; class Mammalia; order Rodentia; family Aplodontiidae; genus Aplodontia; species Aplodontia rufa. The sequence goes on from PVKS010013612.1 coordinate 26,863, forward strand.
ATACCTGAGTCCTCCCCAACCCCGCCTCCCTACCCTTATGGACATTTCTGGGTCTTCAGAACTGGACTCAGAACAGGGGACAGGCAGGGAGTACATCCATTTTTCCGATCAGGGCAGTATCTCTCTAAATGGGCAAGAGAGTTCTCTCCTAGAAGACTTGGTGGCTAGGAAGAAAGTGGAAGCTGAGTAGAGATACAACTCTAGGTAAGCAGAGGCCAGGTGTTAAAGCCATTTCTTTTCTAGAAATTTTCCAGTAGAGTGTACCCAAGTGAAGGAGGAACACTTCAAAGGGCCTATTTGGTAGGTGTACCCTGCTCCTCAGAAGTGCAAGGATACCTCAGGTCAGTGGTAGAAAGCTGCTGTTGACTGACCAGTGCTTGTTTCCTTACTCAAAGAAAAACGAGGCGTTAAGTAAGCCAATGACTTTTCCCATCCTAAGCACAAGTATACAGTTAGCTTAATCACAGCTATTAGTCTATCTAAAGAGTAGACAGGCCAACAACACTGACTACTTGTTCAAAAACAATATTTTCTGGCTTGTGACCTAGACAATTATTTAATCTCTGAATCAACCTCCCCATCTCAAACTGTAGATGATTAACTATACCTACCTGCTAAAGCTATTGTGAACCCTAAATGAGTCATTACAAATAAAGAGTGCAAGAGAGGGCCTGGTACAAAAGGAAGGCTATAATGGTGCATGCAATATCAGAGAAGAGGATCACAAGTTCAAGGTCAGCCTGGGCAACTTAGTGAGACCCGGTGTCAAAACAAAATTTAAAAAGTGCTGTGGTATACTTCAGAAGCAGAATCCTCCTAGTTTCAAATCCATGAAACAAAGAAACAAAGTAGTAATGAACAAGCTGCATTAGATTTGTCTCTGCCCCTTCACCATGAACAAATAGTTCATTCTGTAAAAATAAACCCTCTCATGCTCACCCAGCTCCTTATATTCAGCTTGAGGGATTTCAGGATCCTCTGTGGGTGCCTCTGTCCATGGAAAGGCCCTCACTGCAACCTTGATCTGTGGTCTGTGCTTAGCTGCCCTCCCAATGCTTCTCTCCTGTATTTATCCGTCGGAAGTTGAATGCAACGTACACCCTCTGCCCACTTCCTCCTCTCCTGGTCTCAATGCTTCCAGTGTCTTTTAGGGGACACCCAAGTATTTTCTTTCTATGGTTATTATTGTCCTTTTAAAGGATGTGAATACAAAGTAGAGTGTTAAATGGAATGTCTCCTATTTTTAACAGAGGTTCCAAAGGCTAAGGAAAATAAATGCTGGCTACATACACTAGTCAGCTTTCTACTACAGTCATAAAATAATTGAGATAACTAACTTATAAAGAGAAAAGGCTAGTAGGCATAGTTTTGCAAGCCTGTAATGCTCGCTACTCAGGAGGCTGAGGCAGGAGAATCACCAAGTTCAGGGCTAGTCTCAGAACCCTGGGCGGGACCCAACCACCAGCCAGATCTGACATCATTGTTCCTGGGCCTTGAAAAGTCATCCCTGGGGAGTCTCTACAGAATCTATAAAACAATCCCACAAGGAAAAACAACAATAACAAAAGACCTAGAAGTCACTAATGCCAGATTCCAAAACTACTTTGTAACACCTTGCCTCACTTCTCTCCTACCTACTGAACCCTTTTAAACCCTGGCTCCCTGCTCCGCCATTACTGTGCTTCCAGCTTCCACCCCTATACCCCTGTTCTGAGTTCAGGGAGGCAAGAAGCTCTAAATTGGGTGAAGAGAAAGGCTTGCTATTAGACTGGACTGTGCCTGAAAATGACTAGGAAAGCTTCAGGATCCCTTGAGATTTCATTCTGGTTGAGGAAGACTTTGACAGAACTTGTTGAAGGCAATGGTATGAAAAATAAAATTATTCTAGAAGTCTCCTCTACAGAGTCTAGCTCACTGAGTGTAATGTTTGTAAGTGTGCTTCACTTGGACCTTCCCGCTCCCCACCCCTCATCCCAAATGGCCTCAATCAGTTCTCTCTTCTGCTTCCTTCTGCCCCATACTTGCCTCCCCATGCCACCTGGCAACAAATAAAGGCTTGAAACATTTCAGTGCCCCCAATTAGAGCAGCACACGCTACACTGGGTAGAAATGACGCAGAGGGGGAAAGGGAAGGGAAATGAACAGTGTGGGTTAAATGGGTCCCACTCCTCTGTCCTTACTCTTTTTTTTCTAATGTTAAATTTTGCCAAAAATCCATCCATTTACTCAAGAAAATAGTTCACTCTTTCCAAGCAAGTCCAATGAATCTTTTAGCCATGGAAGTGGAATATAAGAGGGAAAGCAGATGGAGGGGGAATTTAAAAGGACAGTGGAATGGAGTTAGATAAAAATAAGATATCAGCTGGCAAAGCCAAAAACACTTCCGCCAGTCTGACTACATGAAACTTCTGTAACAAAATGTGTTAATCAGGCCGACCAAATTGGTAGAGTTTAATCTGTGAAACAATGATGCATATTATCCTTCATTGGCAAACTTTTTCAAGTCACACCTAGGCCAGTACAATAATCTACTGAGGGTAAACCACACAGGGCTTCATTCTCCCCTTCCTGAGACAAAGGTGGCTATCTGTTCCAAATGCCCTTGCAAGCAGCCTCAGGCCATCTGACTTTAGTCTTATGAGCATCTAAGCAGACAGGATGTGAGCCCCTCTCAGGCCTGGCCCATGGAACCTCTAGCTCTCCTTTTCCTTGCCATGGGAACCTGGAGGCCATAAGCTCCTGACATTGTGACCGTGGTTGGAGAACTCCACACTGGTTTCCTCCTAAATGAGAAGTAAGCATTCAATGAACTAAGTTACTTAGATTTCGGTGTGGGGGGGGGGCCGCATATCTGCTAGCACAGAGATGACCTGACCTATCCTATTAACTGGCCATCTCATTCTGGTATACTACAGGAACCTGGGATCCCTGAAGAGCTGCATAACCTCTGAATGGTACCAAACTCTTAAAGACAAAATTTTATAAGACATCCTATCTGTGTCTTATAAAAATAATTTTGCTACTTGCTACAAACTGTACACTTAAACTCTAGAGGACTAGATTTTAGAGACTCAACCACTTATAAACAGTTATTAAGAAGATGATGTCTCTTTCAACCGTGCAATGGTTCAATAAGTGAGAATTGGGATACAACTTATCTTATCCCTGAAAGGCTAAAGAACTACACACTGAAACAGGTTACCCAGGGAAGTTGTGCAATCAGGAGTTCGAGAAGGTTTTACAATCGAAGATGACAATCACCCAGTCCTGTCTGGATCAGAATCTCAGTTCCTTATCTAACCAGGGCCTTCCGGTCTCAGTCAGAATACCCCCAAAAGAGCTTTACTAGCTTTATAATTCTTTGTTCACGTTGTGGCTTTCTGTTAGAGAAATAAAATAAAGGCAATTCTGGTACACAGTTATCTGTGACAGCTATTTAGTTTGTACTGTCTATGGCACAGGGTTTAAGGGTATGACAGGAGATAACGAGACCCTGCCTCTCCATTCATAAATTCATGATCAAGTGGCTTCAGAGCATGTCCCTGCATTTATTTTTTTTGACAAACAAGGCCAATATCACATATTGAACATTGCTTCTCTACTTTGTGCGAACTGCCAACTGTTACTCTGAATACCAAATGTTACCAAACGTCAAGGCACAGAGAACTTCCCACTGCCTGTTAGCACCAAAACTCAAGCCTTAAACAAAAGCTCAAAAGGAATCATCTGGATATTCTTTAAGCCTCAGTCACTTCAGAAGTTAGTATCTTAAAAGTTTAAAAAGAAAAAGAGAAAACCAAAAGAGAAAACCAAAAATAAATAAAGGAAAGAAAGGATTTCTGAGAACTTCTAAAAATAGGTATGAAATGATGAGCTCTAAAAATCAGAGCTCATCTTCAGTGAGGTTTTTCATCAGGAAAGAGGCAGGTTTAGGACCATCACTCTTGTTAAATAACACCTGTTAAAAGTAGTCTGCCCTGATTCCTATAGGGGTAGTAGCAAAATCCATCATTTGGTGACCAAAATCCAACAGGATATTCAAAATATTCTGACTTACTAGCATACATGCATGTCAATATTCTCTCATTTTCAAATTTAATAAATTTATTATGAACCTTAATCAATATTTTATTTCCTTTGGGGGCTGTGTTTCTCTCAGAACTTAGCCTCCCCATGTCATTTATTCTCAAGTACTCCAAGGGTAATTTGAAAAATATGGCTCCATAATTTTTCACTCATCAGATTGGCAAACACTTTAGTCTGACAATGAAAAATGTTGGCAAGAAGGCAGACAAAACAGGACTTTCAAAAACTGCCACCAGGGGCAAGGAGGATGCATGGCAGCTGCAAGAGTATCATCATCTTATGGAAGCGATAACATGGAGTCTGTTATATTATTCTCTGTACTTTGTGGAATACCTGACACTTTTTTTTAGTAATTTTTTTTTTAAAGAGAGAGACAGGTGGAGAGAATCAATTTTATTTAGTTTTTCACGTTACTTTTGTTGTTTACACTTCATTGTGTATGTGGTGCTGGGTTTTGAACCTGGTCCTCATATATGCCGGGCAAGTGCCATAACCACAATTTTTAATTAGGGGCTGGAGCAGTGGCTCAGCAGTTGGAGCACTTGCCTGCCATGTGTGAGGACCAGGTTCAAAATCCAGCACCATATACACAACTAAAGTGTCCGAGAAAACAAAGGCCAGACGAAAAACTAAATAAAATTGAATTCTCTCTCCCTCCTTCACATACAGCCATATGCAAATAACTAACCCTATAGGTTCAGTCTAAGAGCAAACATTAGCAGTTTCCCAGCTGGGCATCTGTGGACGGCACTTGATATTTCCAGCAAGAGCTAGAATCAAGATGGCAAGTGTGCCTGTCCAGACACCACATGCAACCACAGCCTCTTTGACATCTGAAACTAACAAAATCCATAATTTGTGGCAGTACGGGTGACTGAATCCAGGGACTCTGCCAGTGAGCTCCATGTGCCCCGGTTCCTACCCCTAATTTCACTTCTCTTTTAAACAAGCTTATTGGAAGAGTAGCATATATTCATTGTTTGCATATTTTCAGTTCTCGTTTACTCCTCAGTACAAATAAAATTAACTGCAATCTGGCTTCTACCACATCCTTCTATTAAAATTACTTTTATTAATATTTTCAAGAGCCCCTCGCCAAATCCAAAGCTGCCTCCAAGAGCCCATCTCATAGAAAGTTTGTCACTTGGTTTTGCTCAGACAAGCCACAGTCCATGTACCAACATGGAAATGCTACTTTTTACTTTTTACTTTTTCAAGGCTAGAGCCAACTCACTATCTATTCATTCATAGCTCAGGAAAAACTGGCACCTTATGATTTCTGACACAGAATTCTGTTTATAACACACCATATAAAATACTGCATTTGAGAGGTGAAAATTTACCATAATCATTTTGCATTGATTATAATAAAAATTAGTGATCTCGTTGTTCTTGTCACTACCTGACCACATCCAAAATATTTTCTAGTTCTGACCTCTTTCCAGTGCTTCAGATTCATCTCCCTGTATTTCTTGAAAGCGCCACAATCAAGTCATATCAACATTTCCAGAAAGAAACTCAGTTACTCTCCCCTGTGCATAACCTACTTCTCCAAAACTTAAAATCTGCTTACGACACAACTGTGTGTCAGTCACTCAGGAGTTATCCTTAACTTTTTCATTTTCCAAACTCCAACTCTGCATCACCATGGTGCCATTCCCTTCTGTGACCCTTCCTGTTTGTTCCCCGGATACTGCATTAGCTTTCAGACCAGTATATCTCAGCCTCCTTTCCAGGGTCTCAAAAACCATCACCCACATAGCCCAGAGCTAATTAAGATGCAAAATTTGACCTCAAGTCTCTCATGTTTAAAAATTTCCAGTTCAGAGAGCTCAAGACTTATCTGCTTGAAGGACAACCCCCAAGCCTGTCCACAAGCTGATTTCTGCAACCCTCTCTACCATCAGCTCCTACGACATCTTCTTTACAAGTTATGCTCTGGCATAGCCCACCCAGTCCAATAAAAAGAGAATATAAGCTATACATATAATTTTAAATTTCTAGTACAAATGGGTGAAATTAATTTTCTTAACAAATTTTATAAAAACTAATCAATCTAAAATATTCATTTCAATATGAAATCAATATAAAAATTAAAAATGAGCTGGATTGCATGGCTGTTTTTGAACTATTTGAAATACACCCTATATTTTTAGTTAAAAAAAAAAAAAAGCACCAGTTTGAAGAAGCCCTGTTCAAGTGCTCAACAGCTACTTGTGGCCAGCGGCTGTCCAGCTGGACAGCGCAGCTCTAACACTAACGCGATGCTAGCTAGATGCACCTCCCCGTTCACCTCCCCGCATACCATGTTCTTTCATGGCTTTGTTTTGTTTTCTAAACTTTATCATTTTTATCCTTGGAGATGCAACTCAGTCCATCCTTCCAACCCTTCAAGTTGTGCCACGTCCAGAGACTCTCACTCTATCCATGTTTGTGGATACTATCACGACATACCTCCCAAAGCACAGTGAATTCACCCATCGACATTTATTTCCAATGCTAGCAATCTAGTTTATCCACAAGTAAAGCACATCACATCTACTCATTTTTGTACCCCAAGCATATTACAAATGCTTGTGCACAATAGTAGATGAATAAATCTTTGTTCAATAGATTCTGGGTAGTACATGTTCCACTGAAATCAGAGTTCCATGTTTAAGTTTTGGATCTCTAAGTGAACATATATCCTTGGTTAATCAAAAAGCACAAAGTTGTATATAAAAACATACAGTCTTTTTATAGGTTCTCTTTCAATGCAGAGCCTACATGCAGAAAGAAACATCTTGTACCTATGGTTACATCCTGAGTAAAACAAGGACATTCAAATTTTGGAGTTATAAGGAATCATAGATATGATCTAATTTTTGTACAAATGAGGAGAAAATAGGTGAAGTGTTTAAATAATGAATAAAATTTACAAAATCAGTGAACATGGAGTAGTACCATAACAAGGTGCCCAGGTTCATACAGCTTTCATTATACTGCTCTGTTCTGTGGTTATGTCAAATATACATGTTAATTAGATAACATTTGTAATGCAAATCCACTTAAAAATTACAGAAAACCTTTTTTTTGTTGTCATTGTTGCTGCCAACCCCTACCAAGAAGGCTGGCAGAGAACAGACTGTCCAGCAAACATTCGAAGAGCTATACTCTGGGATCCTCCTGGAGTTACATGGGGCCATGTAACTCATGCTAGCTAATGAAATGTGTGTGAAAGTGAGCGGTATCACTTCTGGAATGAGGCACATAGCTGATGTGACACCTTCAGTTTCTCTTCCCTGATCCCAGCACCAGGACTGTGATGGCATTGTCACAGGCTGCAAGAGAACTGCTAAGCCGAGTCACCAAATGGAGGGCTCCAACCCTGCTGACTTCTCTAGCATTTGCAAGAGCAAGACATAAACTTCTGTTGTGTTAAGCATCTGAGATCTTGAGGGTGTGTTTTCTTTTCTTACTGTTGCAGCAGCTCATGCTTAATTACTGTTACTAACAGACAGCAAACTAAATTATATACATAACGTTGTGCATCTCCAATTTGAGTACTGTGCCAAATGTAATTAATATGAATCAAGTTACAAAATACAAATCCACTTAAAAATATTTTTTCTGTACTATTTTTAAGTTAAAATGGCATGCTGAACTATATATTAAAGTTAAGATGTTCCAGGTGTAAAAATCTGGTTAAAGCCCTAAAACTGTAAATACAGAAAACACAGGGACAAAATCAACTGCTGAATCCTGTTTCTAAAACTGGTCATACCCCCATGACATGGCTATACCTTATCACTGTCTGAGTGTAGGACCTAGAATTTCTTTCCACCTGGAGATTTCACTCCATGAGGAATTCCTGTTGACAAGAGCATCATGGAATTCTAAGCAAGCTTCATTGATCATCTATGAATAGCACGGCTACAGTGCCTTATTTCTGAAACTATAAGAGTCTCTATCATAACTGTCAGATGTGCCTCTTTAAGTTTTACTAATTGCAAAGTATTTCTCTATCTATACATATATTACAATATATTCTTAATTAAAAGCCACAGAAGCCATTTGGGGAGTATCAATGATGTACATTTTGAATCTCATGAACATACACATAGGAATGTCACAAGACAGAATTGAAACATTTGGAAAGAGTTAAAATTCGTGTTAGAGAAAATTCTTTTTGCCAGGTACAGCTGCTCACAGGAAGTGGGATTTAGCAAATTGAAAGCATGATAACTTTGTGTTTCAGCAAGAATACTTTTAGCCAACTTGGGATGAATTCCCCAAGATCAGAATGTCCAAAATTTAAATTCACACTGAAAAACTTTCATTTAGAATAGATTTTCATAGATATTTAGACTTTTAAATGTGACCAAGCCTCCTGAAATAATGGATTCAACTAAGCAATTCCCAATTACTATTACAGAATGTGCAAGACAAGACTACCCACATCTGAGACAATCAAGATTTTTTTTTAATGTTCCTTAAAAGTACATTTTCTTCCATTAAAAAATGTGTACTTGGTTCTTTCCAAGAACTTCACTGAAATTCACACAATTATCATTCTAACTAGATGACTGGTGAATTACTTGTGCTTCATTTAAGAGTTTGAATATTTGTGAAATTGTAATATAGAATTGTTTTAAAAAGCACAACATACCTGGGCCATTCCATGATTCACGGTATCTTATTTTTTCATAAATTTTCCATTTCACTGTATTGTATGTCCCTGTATGTACCAAGTTCATATACCATAGAAGAACACAGACAACCAAATGAAGGAATAAAACAACACTTTAAGCAAGGTCTACAATTTTTTTCAAAATATCTAAAAGGTCCTCATGAAATGATTTTTTTTTCTGGATTTCTTAGAGTTTGTACTGGTGTGCAAAGCCTTCCTTATTCTGGAAAACTGATAAGACCCTAACTAGGGCTATATTCTTTCTTATGCAGTAAAAAGCCCAAAAACCCAGTGCTCACTTTCTAAGGCTGAAGGCTGCTAAAGAGACTGGCAAACAAAACTGCTTAATAAATAGTAGCTATTATAACAATCTCAACCCACTGCCTCCCTACATACACAGAAGAGATTCTGGAACAGAAGGCCAGGAGGCAAAGCCAGAGTGGAGAGGAGGCGGAGGCAGCACCCACACGAAAAGACAGACACCCTGGTAGGAATTTCAGTCATATACAAACTACAAACACTGCAAGCTTCATTCCATCTTCTCACGCTAACTTCAAACCATTCTTCACCTTTGGCTACGGGTCACTTGCTCAGGGAGGCCCTCCGTGACCCTCATCAGTACTTCCTCACACTCTGCCCTGCTCTTTTTGTAAAATTCAGATATGTACTCAACAACATCTCCTGAGCTCCTCCTCTTTGTCAGGCACTGCTCCAGGTAAATAATGTGAACACAACACAACAAAATTCTACTCCTTTCCCCAGAGCTCTCCAGTCTATGTTAAGGATCTAACTTCACCCAGATGCCCAGAATCTCTCTGGATTTGGCTCCCTCCCTCATCCCTCACCTTAAATGAGTAATTAAGTCTCTGATTCCCTCTTGAATGTAGCTTCTCTTGATGCTACTAGCTACTGTATAATACTTTCCATCCTTCCCCACCCCCAGAAATATTCCCATAACCTCTGATTTTCTTTGGTCTCCACCCAGCCTACTTTCCCCTACACATCTGCAACAGGGGTTTCCGGAATGAAAATGGGATCATGGTGCCTACTGTGCATCAAACCTGGCTGTGGTCCCTTCCCAGAGCATCTGATGATTGGAAACTGACTTGAGTTTTCCATGTGGCTCCCTATGTCCCCTATACTTCTGTCATACTGAATTATTTGCAGTTCCTTATGTACATTCTACTTTTTTATGCCCATCACTACCATGGATCCTAACACCAATTATGTGCCTAAAGCATATTTATTGCTCAAAAGAATGAACAAATGAAGATATTTCTTTTTACACTTTTGAGGCCTTCTACCTGAATTTACATTTTTATCTACAACTGTCAATGTTCTCATCACATCTGCTTCAGAAATATCTACCTCGCACATCATGTATAACCGAGGAAATGCTAAACAATGGGTGGACAAATGTCTGGGAGACAAATCATCTACCTTAGCTGAGGACACAAAGTAGAATCCAAGTAGGTAGAAAGCAATTATTTGCTTCTTCATGAAGAAGCCGAAAAGCATTTGTCAGTTTCCTTCAGGAACACAAACTGCACAGGTCTTGAGAGGTAAAGAGCCGAGTAAATTATCTCAGTGAACCCAAGGAGGGGATGTGCCCTTCTTGTTTCAGTTTGCTTTTTAATTCAGCTGGTATTGATTGCGGAGGCATAAAGATAGCACCATGTAATGGAAACAGAATTGCCCTGGGAGTCAGAGGATCTAGAGTAACTTCTAGTAGTGGTTTTTGCCCTAATTAGCTGTGTGACCAGGATCCAACAGTATCAGAAGCCAAAGCAATTCCTAGACCTTCTACTTACGTGACTTGAGCTCCCTTCCCTTTCCTTTGGCTTTAGTTGGGTTTTTGGCTATTAAACTAAGAGAGTCCTGACTAACATCCCATTCTCAGAGTGCTGACTAACATTCTTATTGTCCCCTTTAGGTGCATGACTGTGAGAAAGCCTCAAAATGCCATAGATATATATTTTTTGATTACAGCATGAACTTGGCTGGAGTAGCTATAATATACGCAAACAGGAAAGAGAGCTCAGTTATTCACTTCGATGGATCCGAAACTTATTGAAACTTGATGGACCTGAAATTTGTACCATCCCTCAGGCAAACAATCCTGCCACAGTTATAGTAAGGGTTCTCAGGAACACTTGGGAAAATGAAAGGTGTGCTTATCAGTCTTGTAGATCTCTAAAAGATGAAAAAAAGTTAATATGATAGATGCATGATTCAAGATTTAATGGCCTAGCCAAAGAGGATAAGTTTAATAAAGAAAACAAAGAAAAGGTCCATTTAGGGGCACAGGCCTCTGAAATGACCATTACCCTGTTTTTCCCCAGATACTCTTAGGAAAATTAGCTAGCATAGGAAATGAGACTCTTTCTGCTTTTCTTTTTGGTTTTTATGACTTCTAATGAACTTTCCTGTCTAGGTGTGTATTTTTATTCCACTTTGTGGCAAGGGTATTATTTCTTAATTATAACTGTTCCTAGAGTTATTTGGGAAAGTTGCCCATTTGTGATTAATTAGCTTTTTGATTACTGTGTGTTTAAGAGCCTTGAGGCCTTTAGGCATGTACACCTGAAAATTAAAATTTATTAACATTAACATAATGAAATCAAAATGATTTTGTGTAACTTCATGATTTATATTTACTTGGGAAGTTATTTAAAACTAATTTACAGGCTATTTTTCCTCAGCATACTCTACTTTCATTCTCCTCGTTTTCACCTACAGGGAAATTTCAATATTTCTCAAATCCCTTCTCATGTGCAAAATCTTCGTCTTGCTGTCCGTTACTCCTTCTTATTATTGCTTCTGTCTCACCACTCTCCTTCTTATTTGCTGATCTGACTACAAGTCTAGTCAAGTTGGGACAGGGCTGCATGTCACTTGCTCTGCCTGGCTTTTCATTTTCTTGCCATGTCCTTAGTGAGGGGACCCTCAGTCCTCTCTGTCCCCAGGGAACAACTCTGGCTCTGACTCTCTTGCCCTCTGTAGCCCTGCTGAGGGACCAGAAGAGGACAGCTCATCTGGGATCCTAGCCCCAGTGGCAGGCTTCGACCTGTGTATCAGAAACTCCTAGTGGCAGAGGGTTTACCCAACCATTAATGAAAAGTAGCTCATCTCTCATCTGCTTTCTTAATTTTTTTTTTCAGTGAGTTGAGCTCCCTTGGCAGTGAATCCCCCCAAAGACAAGAGGTGTGTTGGAGCTTGGGGACAATACTCGGAATGCATTCTACTACATATGTTATGAAGCTCCACGCTTGGTCTCCTCATTCATATGTTCATTTGCTCAGTCAGCAAACACTGAAGTGTGTGAGGCCCTCTACTACGCATAGGGATTACAAAGAAGAGCAAGACACAGGTTCTGCACAAAGCTTAAAATCCCTTCAGACAAGCAAGAGCATATAATGTGCCCATGATGTGCAAGGCTTCCGGACAAATTGCTTTAGGGCCTCTGGTAACTTAAAGACTAACAGGAAAGGTAGGCCATGCTTTAGCAAAATGAAGTCCTTTTTGAGACTGAAGAGGGAGAAATTGCTCCAGCTGGACAGCTCTGATGGGATTTCCTGGAAAGAGGACAGACAAAACGATATCCTACAGCTAAGAGGTAAAGGAACCTAGTGGAGGTTGCTCAGTGACCACCTACCTCATCGGCCATCTGTGAAGGCACAATGATAATGTTTCACTCCACAGAAAGTCACTGAATCACCAAGAAAATATTTGTGATATGAGGAAAAATCTTTTCAAAGGAAAAGGGTCCAGTGGGTGCTACAGGAGTCAAAACCATGACCTCATCAGGCTGGTCAGGTGGCTGGCTGATGCCCCGTGTGTGGAGAGTGGCAAGAATCTTCCGTGTCATTCACTGAGGAAGAAGAGTTGTTCTCAAGGAGGAAAGTCTAAACCTGTCAAACAATCCCTTAAGAAGCCAAGGTTACCACAAGGTTGCCCTGATGCACCAAAGGATTTCCCTTCAGACAAAGACCCACAAAAGAAATTTTCAGATGATGTTCTGCTACAAAAGATGAAGAATCCACCTGATACGGACACTGGAACCAAAAGATCACTGTACTTATGTTTAAGTCACATGTTCTTTTACCTCAGGATCATTTTCTGAATATGTACATCGGAACTACTTACTTCTGATCATTTTCTTCCTTTAGTTCCGTTAATTCATCTAATTTCTATAACATGATATCTCTACCTCTGTATCTCTGATGGCTTTGGAAAGAACAAAAAGAAAAAAGAAAGCTAAAAACAACAACCAAAAAAAAAAAAAAAAGATTTTTCCTCCCCTGTAAAAATCTTATGATTATGAACCCTTTTTGCTACTTACTCAGATGTCAATCTTTTAAATCCTCAGCCCAACACTAACAGGGCTCACCAAATATAAAACTGAAATTACATTAACTACCACGATACAGGGCATCACATTAAATTAGAAAACAAAATTGGAAGATATAATGTATTTTGAGTAACAGATAAACAAACCAGAAACTACGTGTATATGTGAACACACAGAGGAACACACATATGTTAAGTGTTGGGATATCTGGATGCTGTATGGTGGAAAATGTTTTTTTAAAAAGGCACACTCGAGCAGTTGCCTGAGCAGTTGCCCACAGAAAGAAACCTCCAATTTTCCGAGACGACCGCAGTCCTGATGTTCTATCTGCTTTCCTCCCACGGCTCTCCTGCCCCAACCTTAAGCTTGACCTATCTTAACATCCTTTTCTCACTTGCCATTTACACCCTGAAAAAGTAATTTGCTTAAAAGAGCCCGGAACTTCGTGCCTTATCCTTTAGGCCCCATTTCCCCTGCACCTACATCTTCCAAGTCTTTCCCGCATTTTCTGGGCTGCAAGGGAACTGTAAAACCCTGAGCTAATTGTGTTCCACCATGATCAGTTAATTTCTCCAATGTGCTCACAGGAGTTTCTGGGTGACATTCCCTTAGCTGCATAATGTAAGTGAGGAGCCATTTATCAGACAGAGGTCTAGCTGATGGCCCCAGCGGGGCATCCTGGAGTCCCTCACTGACAATGGCTCAAGCAGTTGGAACTGGGGCAATGCTGGAGGCTCATTAGCTCCTGAAGAAAGTGGTTATAACAATTTAGGTTGGATGAAATGAAACCTTGGCTAAGAAATTACAAGTCTGTACCTAATGCACACTTCTGTTTCTTAATGCTAAAAGTACTTTTTCCATCCTTTCTATGGGGATTGGCAAACCATGGCCCTCAGGCCTAGTGTGACCATGTCTTTGGGTATATGTGGCCCATGGTTGCTTTCACACTGCCATGGCAGAGCTAGGTAGTGTCAAAGACCAGCTGAAGACTGGACCACAAAGCTGAAAATACTTACTATCTGGTTCTTTACAGAAACGTTGAGCTGATTCCTGCCCACAAGTCTCTCAAACTCTCAATGCCCCTTTGTTTCCAATTACAGTACTACTGTTCAAAGCTCTCCGTCTCACTGCAGGGACATTCATCCTGCCCAATGCATCCTGCATCTTACTGCCTGGCTATCTTCCTAACTCCACTCAGAATCCTCTCAAAGCCATGCCTGAGAACTTCCAAGCTATCACTAGCCAACAAATCCAATTTAAAATTTTTTCCCATTCATTATGTTTGATTCAAACTTTTGTATTGTTCTATCCTCACCCCATATGGCTGATACCCTCACCTCTGCCCATACCCCAACAATCCTCCACTGCCGTGCCACTTTCTCCTGCTCTTCTGCCCAGCCCCAGCCCAGCCTGGCTCCACTTCCTTGGCCCTTCCACAGATTCCCTACTGCCTCTCCACATCCTGCCCTTTGGTTAATTTCCTGCTGCCAAGTATTCACTCACTCACTGATCATTTCTTGCTATTATCTGTTCACTTTACAGACTCCAGTAGAGACAAAAAATGAATTAGGACAAAGACCACAAGAAAGATTCTGCTGAAAGAAATTCATTTTTGGGATAGTTCCTTCTTAGATGTGGTGAGCAAAATTATACTAGATCTCAACTTTCCAGGACCCCTACTTTCCAGGCAAATGCTGTCTCAGTATACACTGCATTTGTGGTTTATATCAGACAACCACATTCAAGATATTTCACTTTTCAAAGAGTTAACAAGTCTCTACTGGAACATGTGATTCTATACTACGGTGCCAGGCGATTAGAGAAACTACAAAAATAACTGTGAGATGTAAACATGTACAGCACTTCACTAGAAGGTAATACCTAATTTAGTTTCCAAAACTGCATATGAAAACCCAGAGCTCCTAATCACTGTGCTTGCCAGCTCCCTGAACTTTGGAAGAAAAAAGAAACTCTTTCCAGGGGGGTATATGCACCAGACCCAGATAACCATTTGGATAGTCAGGTCTTCAACAGACTGAACATTTATAAATAAACTTCTGTAATTTGGACAAAATAACAAAACCTTGCTGTAAAATGCCTAAGAAACTTAGGCTGGGAATTGTGTCCCCTGCTTTCCACTTTTCCTTGTTCCTCTGCTGTCCCTTTGGTCTTCTTGCCATGGGCCATCATGGTCTACCAGCCTCACCTGCAGAGTCTGACCTGTCATCCAGGAGGTCACTGAGTGCTGGAGTGGGCCACTGAAAAGGAGCCTTATTTAGAAATCAAGTTCAGGTCACAATCTGCAGCTCTCTGGAAAGCTATTATCATTCACAATTAATACCTCTACGTGCCCTTTACAGGCATACACCATCATGTCCGGCTCTGGCTCTCCTTCATATTCCTTAAACCATTGTGAGTCCCAGCCTTCTACTCCTATCTGTCAATTACTCTTACCTGGGAACTTTCACTTTAATGCTTTTTTTCAAACATAAATCACTGAAAATTAATAGCTGAAAGGAGATGGGGAAAAAAAGTTTCAAACTCCTTTTAGCCATTATAAGTCAAGTGGCACTAAATGTCAGATTTGAAAAGAAAAAAGAGCTTCCTTTTTTTAGAGACAGTACAGCATATGTAGGACTAATTCCTCAAACCCCAAATGGTTTGTGAACATGACAATTTAAGCTGTGTGCCCAGTTTCCGGTAAATGTTAGCCAGCAGGACCACACGTAACAATTGGAAACCTACTCAGGCAAGGCAGAGTTAAGTAAGTGCTATTGTCAACCACAGCGTTAATGTGTTAGGAGCCATCCATTTTATGCTGCCAAATTCTGAAACCTCTGTCTTTGAAAGGCTGTGAGCACTGTATTCACAGAGAAGGCAGGTGGCAGGAAGGGGTTGGAGAGGTTAGGTGTTTGTGTGAATCAGTTTTTAGAAAGATCTAAAACTCCAGACAACAGTGTGCACGCACTCCCATGTGCAAGTCTGGAAAAAAGTTGTCCTGTGTTGGGAAAATCAAAGCCCTTTACAGTACACACACATCTAAGAAAGGGGACAGTCTTTAAATATATAGTTAGCCTTTTAGCCTCTCTCGGTGGAAAACCCTGATCACCAAGAACAACACTGAAGATTTATTGTCATAGTCAGATTTCCCCTGCAATCTTATTGTTCATGAACTTGCAGAGCAATTCTCCATCCAGCTGTGTCAGAAATGCCTAAACGATCTACTGTACAGCACATGACTTTTCTAGACAGTACTCATGCTTATTAGCTAAATCTGCTCTGTTCTCCCAAATTAGAGGCTTACCAGGTCGAAAGTATCATAAATATTGGAGTAAACATTTGTAAATGTTAGTCTTGAGTAGGCTAAAAAACACTGGGAAGCTTAGGCAATGGTGGGAGGAGCTACTGATGAACCAAGGAAGCATATTTGCTGATACCAATGAAAAACATGGAGACAGAGCTTGCAAAATAGACAACAGAAAAAATGTTTTGTTTTTTTTTTTAAGACAGAGGGGAAGTGAGAGAGAGAGAAAGAGAGAATCAACTTTATTTAAATTTTCATCAGGTTTTCATTGCTTTGACACTCTGTTGTGTACATACATGATGTTGGGGTTCAAACCCCTTCAAACCCACATCCTCGCGCATGCCAGGCAAGTGCTCCAACTGCTGAACCACCACTCCAGCCCAACAATAGGGTTATTAAGATCACTCACACACCAAGGCCTGGCTCCACTGGCTGCCCCCACACCCACCCACACTCTAGTGGTCCATGTGCCTGGTGCATGGATTGGACCAACAATGGTGCATTTTCTAATTTTGAAGGTGTAGGATCAGGTAGGTATAAGGTTGGACCTGTGGTGGGGTAAACTGCTTTCTGTTGGCTTTGTGCTTCCATGTATAGAAATATGTCCAGGAGAGTGAATTTTTTGATCTTTTACTCTACCCCACTGAGAGGAATAAGTTACCTGACTGGTCTATATTTCTGTGCGCACACACAAAAAACAACCTCAAACATCAGGAATCTGCTTTTATCCCTGTGCTTTTACCTCAGACAAACGACAGACTATGTTTTTTTTACACAGACTCCATCCTGTTAAGTGGGCAGAAGAGGGGACAGAGTTGTGGAAAGTGACACCAGACCCCCTGGGTGGAGATATAAAGCCATGTAGTCCAACGAGTTTAAGAAATAAATTCACATTCTCTCTCCTTCACTAACTTCCATGGGCCAATCTTAATCGCCTCTAAACTCAGGAGAAGAAAACACTCTTCTGGTTGCAAAGCACAGCAACTAAACTCAAAATTTTCAATGGGAAAATATTAAATTATTATAAAACTGTTCAGCCAACTGGTGGAATAGAAGGGAAACTTCAGGAAAAACTCCATCCAGAAAAGCAAACACCTGCATCCTTCTTTCTTGCTGTAGGCAGACTGGCTATTTCTGCTTCCAAGTCCAAAAGATGAGACACATGGCCACCAAATACTCTCAGGCATCATATCTAACAGCTTCATCCAGTGAAGAGAAAGAGAGAGAGAGCATTATTTCCTGATTTAAATCCCAAACTGCTGAGCAAAAATTATGATTGCCCCAGCATGGAACAGGGTCCCAGTCCGAGAAAGCCAGTAGATGGTCTAGGATGGAGTGGAGCTGATTGATTATGGAAGAGGGGGTGATGGAGCACAACAGTGAAGGTACAACAAGAATGAATATGCAGCTGGACGGTGGAGAGAACCCTCAAGGGAATGAATTTCCAAGTTACCAAACCCTTTATGCTCTCCATGTTTTCAATTGTGCTATACTGTGACCTTAAAGAGTCACCAGAACTATTAATGAATATAATATCCACATAATTTACTGCTTAATCTGAGATACTTTTGAGTGTGAAAATGGGTGCTACAAATAACTAAAATACTTTTTGAAATATTTTCTTTTTTCTAAGAGAGAGAATGAAAGAATCAATCGTATGTAGTTTTTCATTTGGCTCTCGTCAAATATTTTTTTATTGACTAACTGGTTTTCTTATCTTAAATCTAAAGAATCATTTTATGCAGAAACTACTTTACAAATCATTTATAAAAAAAAGTCCACATACATTAAAGCAAAATAGAGATGCTTCTTTATATTACATTAACATTAGAGACATTTAAAAGTAATGGAAAAAATAATTAGTCTTGACATATATTTATTTACTTTGATCAGTTTTATAACTGTCTTTTTAATTCAGTCTCTGGCACTTTTCTAAAAGTATATGTTTACAAAATAATCTTTATGAAATTGCTTATAATCTTTGCTGAAATTACATCTGGGGCTATTTGTAATTGTTGACACCTTCAACAGAAATTTCTATGAAGACTATATTATTTTCATTTTTGAAAACACCTGCCAGCGTTGATAGGTGGAAAAATAGTCCTGCCATATGGAAAACATCCATGATTCTATTTTTTACTGAAATGAGTAAGTATTTCAGCCCTGATATTTTTAAAGGAACATCTTTTTGCCTCCATTCAGTACACAGGTCTTAAATATTTTAACAAGAATTGAAATGTAAGTTGTCTCTATGATTCTTTTGAATGTTTGGTAAGACTTTCTCAGTTTTATTCCACCATGCTTCACAATAAAAATTTATCCAATTAAATAGAGAAATTACATTTTTAAAAATTGGTACTGCAGCTATTCCAAAGAAAATTATGGAATTTTGAAATTAAACTTGGTGTACCTATCATTGGATGCTCGTAATATTATCTGTTGCTCTGTGAGAATATATTCATGTTTGCAGCCCTTATTTTTAATAACTGCAATGCTTGAAGAGGTTTCATATGCTGAACTTTTGTGTGCTTCATTAATATGTTGACTTAAGATTTACAACTGATTTTGGGGGAAAATATAGCCAAAATTTAAAGGACTCATATACTCAATTTATCTGTATGAGTACACTGTAACATAAGGTAAGATGCAAAGAAGTTTCCCAGACTGAAACTTTAGGAAATTCCACTGATAGAGGCAGCAGAGAAAGCAAGTGTGTTCTTGCCACACTGAGGCCCTTCTTCATATTCAATTTCAGTTGAGTCACGATTGTGTGCTTCAATTACTCTGTGTGAATATGTAAATATTTGTAAATTCATATAACTAATGATTCTAATTCCAGTGGTAGTACATCACAGCTTGTTTGATATAATTATGAATTATATTTTAGTATATGTTATAAAAATACCTTTATAAATTGATTTTTATATTAACTTCATATCATCTGTCCTAATCAATTCCAAGTACATTATACTATAATTTTCTTAATTTAGTAGGGTGTCTGTACTAAAACACTTGATTCAACAAAAAAATTACACATTATTGAAAAAATAGTTCAATCATAAACATTTACTTTTTTGACTATATTTACAATCATGGACTTAATAATGCCAAATGTTACGTTTGACAGAATGAACTTCCAGAAATTTTCCTCTGATCCTATGAATTGAATAGATAAACCTGAAAAAATACTGAAATTAATTTAAATAATTTTCCATTTGAAATTAACTGATGAGGGGACTGGAGCAGTGGCTTGGCGGTTTCAGCACTTGCCTGGCATACACAAAGACAAACCCCAGCACCACATACACAATGAAGTGTCAGAGCAATGAAAGCCACATGAAAAACTAAATAAAAAATGATTTTCTGACTCTCTCACTGTCCCTTTCTCTTAAAAAAAATTAACCGATGAGATGATCCGCAGAGAAAATCTGCACCATTGCTTAACTGTATGCAAAGTTCTTTTGCTTACAGAGCCAAGTTATTAACAGCAAAAGCCATACTTTTTACAAGAAAACTTGAACTCCAAAAAGTTAACTTAGAATAATGACAATTACTTGAATCATATGAAAAGCCACTGTTAAAAAACAGTACTTCATTTATAGCACCACAATTCACAATAGCTGAATTATGGTACAAGCTCAGATGCCTGTCAATAGATGAATAGATACAGAAAATGTGTGTACACACAATGGAGTTTAACTCAGCCATAAAGAAGAATGAAATGATGGCATTTGCCAGCAAATGGATGAAAGTGGAGAACATCATGCTAAGTGAAATCAGCCAGACTCAGAAAAATCAACAGTTGAATGATGTTCTCTCTCACATGCAGAAGTTAGAGCAAATTTAGGGAAAAAGCAGGGAGAGGAAATCTGATATCATAAAGATACAAGGAAGATCAGTGGAGTAGAAACAGATTGAGAGGGAGGGAGGCAGGAAGGGAAAGGGGAGAAAATGCAGAATAAATTTAACAAAATCATACTACATGCATGCATAAATTGCACTGCAAATTCTACCTTTATGTATACCTATAAAGCACCAATCAAAAATAAATAAATAAAAAAAAGAAGACAGTAGAGGAAAGAGAATGGAAGGTGGGAGAAGGAGAGGAAAAGTGGGTGGGACCACCAGGGACTGAATGGAATAAATGAAATTCCATGTGTATAAGATTTTGTTAAAGTGAACCCAACTGTACTGCACTAATAAAAGAAAAAAATGTATTTTGTGGGAATAACACAACACTTAGAAATGCTGTAATGTGAAAAATTCTCATGTTTGGGAATTTTAAGATAGATGCTAATTCTTCAACAGATTTATTTCCTAGAAACACGGTTTTATTTTTATGAATAGAAAATGCTGAAAGGTCACACATTCAATATCAACTTTCTTGAGATAATCAATAATCCATTTTTCCTTAGAAAGGTATTCTTGGGGAAAGATGTTACTAAGTTGTTTTATTGAAAAATAAAAAACATTACCAAAAAGTAGAACAAATGAATAACTTTATATAAAATGTCACAAACCTGCACAGCCAAGAGCATGCCAACTGTTCTCTCACTCTACAGGTTCTACTGCAGAGCTGCTTGGACCTTTCCCATTCCAACTTCAACCTGCAATTTGCTATAGCTCTCATATTCCCAGTTCACAGAAGCCAGTGGCTAGGGTACCCTGGAAGGTCAGGAAGGGGCCATGGCACAGCTGGCTGATGGTTGGAGGAGGAAGGAGTATTAAATACTTCTCCCACGCCAGGCCAGACTGGGGATGTTAAGTGACCCACTCCTGGTATCTTGCCACGCTCTGCTTCATCTGGGCAACTGCACACTACTACTGAAGGAGGGTTTGGTTCAACAGTACTGTGAAAGCTTTGGGGAAAGAGAGGAAGGTTACTGCAGTATAAACTTAGGCTTCCTGAGCATGTATCAGGTGCTACTGGAGGTTACCCTGGAAGTAGAAAGTAAAGGTGTATCAAGCCCATCCTGACTTATTTAGTGAAATCAGTAATGATGATGCTTTATTTTTAAAACGAGAAACCCACAATAGTGCTAATTTGGAAGGGATAAAGGCATTAACTGGCACTGTCTCAGGCAAATTGTGGTGTGTGGTCACTCAACCTACCAGTTAATAACTCTGCTAAGAGAACATTAATGAACATAGGTAAATATCACTGAGAGCTCACTAGCTGCCAAGCATAAGCGAAGGGCTTTAAAAGCTCTATCTTTTTCAGTGCCCCCAGAGAGCAGATCTATGAAATGGGTATTATTTCTTCAGTATATTTATATAATCCTTCAGCATTCTCCAGTAGCAAGATGAGGTACTGGATAATATTAATCAAAGTCCTTAAGGCCTAGCTGGACATAGTGGTGCATACCTGTAATACCAGTGACTTGGGAGGTTGAGGCAGAGAATCTTGAGTTCAAGGCCAGCCTTAGCAATTTAGTGAGGCCCTAAGCAATTTAGCAGGACTCTGTCTCAAAATAAAAATTAAAAAGGACTAGGGATGTAGCTTAGTGGTAAATTGTCCCTGGGTTCAATCTCTGTACCAATAAAATAAAAAGAAAATAAAAAGTCCTTGAGGTTTACATGTTAAAATACCAAGTGGCCAAATTCATTTGTACCAAGTTCATCTTTTGGTCTGGTTTTTCTAGCAACTTGAACCCCTTCTTTCCATAAGGTTAGCCCAATTTTCTTTGAATGAATTAACTTTGTGTTTTTTAGAAAGTATGTTACCCTTTCCTACTATCTCACCTTTCTCCAAAAAAAAAAAAAAAAAAAACCCCACAAATACAAACCAATCATTTCTCTCTTCGGGATATATGGATCTTGAATGAAATGTCACAGAGACAGAAAATGTTCTGTTCCAAGTCATTCCAATGGCACCTCCTGAAAGTGGCTGTCCTAGATTTCAGAGCTATCCTGGTTCTCATTCTTTTTCAGGCCGAATGATTCAACTCTTTCACCAGTTGTGTGAATTACTCAGTATCTTTTTAATTCACTCCTGTCCTCCTTCTTCCAATTTAAGCTTGCCAGAATTGGTATCTAATGCTTACATCCCGATTCCCTCATAACCCAGGCCTGTGTGACTCCAAAGTCTATGCTCTTAAACATGGCAGCTGGGCATCTTCCCGAGCCACCCCTGGCTCCAGATAGGCCTGCACCTCATCTTACTATGATGGGAAAACACTGGAGGAACACAGGACAGAACTCTTGTCCACAAACCTCCACCAGAGATCTTTGTCTCATCTTCCTCTGGTTCATCTGCTTCAGCTTCCTAAGGGTTATCAAGGAGAGACACCTTCATCCTCCCTAAGTCTTTTATATAGAGTACATTTTCTTCAACAGAATCTTGGACAGCTATTAGCAGCCTTGAGAAAAACAGCATTTCTGTGAATATTTTCCCAACCTCTATATCAGCCCTTTTCTGAAGATGCAGAAGAAAATGGGTACCCAAGTTACCATGACTTCTTATTGTACCACACACATTTTTCTGGGCTAGAGAAAATACAGTTTCCTACAAAGGGAGTGTGGGTGGGAACACAACTGAACAATAGAGCACTGGATCAGATACTCAGCAAGCTTTTTTTTTTTTTTGAACAACCTTACAAGATTTTAACAAAATAATATAAAATGTGTAAATATTCTGGATATTGCAATTATCCCCAGGAGTGCCCCCCCCAATTACCCTCCCTTATCCCTCCCTTCCCTTTCCCTTTATAACTCTAAAAAAAAGTATTAGATTGTAAAGCATTACATCTTATCTGGATACAACTCCTGTTACTAGACCAACTTTCTCATTGTCCAGGGTCTAGTCCCCACCTCCACCTATGAGTGGAGACAATCGACCCTTAGATCTCTGGGTTAAGCTGATTTTACTCATCATGATCTCTTCCATAACCATCCATTTACCCTCGAAGGTTGCAGTGTCATTGTTTCTAATTGCTGTGTAATATTCCATGGTATAAATGTACCATAGTTTTTGGATCCATTCTTCCTGTGAGGGACACCGGGGTTGTTTCCATAGCCTAGCAATGGTAAATTGTGCTGCAATGAACATCGATATTGCTGTGTCACTGTAATGTGCTGATTCTAAGTCCCCTGGAAAGATACCCAGGAGTGGAAT
>PVKS010013613.1:0-50349 GCA_004027875.1 Aplodontia rufa
TGTGTGTGTATGTGTGGATAGGCTGTGTGTGTGTGTGTGTGTGTGCGTGCGTGCGTTTTGAGGGGGCATACATGTACCTTCTGTTCATTTTGGCGTGAACCTAAAGTGCTTCTGAAAAGCAGTAGTCTATTAATTTGAACAACAACAGCAGGTGAGTCGCGTGACCGTAAGGGGTGCTCTTGTACCATGGCCCACCACTCGCACTGCCTGAATCCACCCTGGTTCTTCCTTCTGTGAAACACTGGCCTCTCGTCCAAGCCCAGGGCGGCCAGGGCTTACTGAAGCTTGATCGGCTACCCTTGCTCCCTCCCTCTTCCTCCTGACTTTGTGGATCTTGAACTTGGCGCAGCTGGACCTGAGTGAACCTCCCTAAGCCCTATTTCCTTCTTACTTATAGAAGGGGACAAGAGTTTGGGTAAGGTACCCGGGAGGATGCGCCCCTGGGGCAGTGTGTTTTCTCGTTCCTTCTCCCTCTCGGGGGCCTTCCGCGGGGAGGTGATCTCCGGGGCCTTTCTAGTCCTCCACAGAACTGAAGGCGCAGGCGGGTCAGCGGGGACGAGCACACCGCGCAGGCTCTCCAGCACCTTCTTAGGACTGACACACATCCCGAGCAATGTTCTGGGCTTCCGGGCTCCTCGTGAGGATGGGGCTGTGCAGGCAGCACGTGGGAGCGTGGGGGAGGATGTTTTTCAACTGAGAAGAGCGGCTCCGTTTCCGATTCTCACAGGCGACCTGAATGCCCATCACATCAGGCAGGGAGAGCTGCCCAGATCTGACACTAAGCCCTTGTGCAAGTGGCTGGCAGGTCCCCAGGACGAGGGGGCTGCCTGCAGGGCCGTGGGGCGGAATGAATTTCGTGCCTGTGAATGGGGTGGGATTGGCAGCTCTGGACACAAACTCGCTTTTTGTTCCTTTGGCACCTCGCAGACGAGGGCCGTGCCAGCTCTCTACTCTCCCTCCTGCCCATGTTCTCCGGCCCAACTCAGCTGCGAGCAGAGGCGCAGAAGCTCTGGAGATTTAAACCCTAGGAGGAATCAGTTAACCTGTGCCTCAGAGACCACAGCAGGCCGCAGGCTGCAGCCTGGAGTCTGAGAGCTGAGAGTTGCCAAGTTAGCGGCTTTCAAACCTTGTGACTGAGAAATTTTGCATCACGACCCAGTAATGCATGCGTGCACGCTCACGCACACATCTGTTCTCTCACACGTAACTTGAACATTTGAAATGGTATAGACTAGACAGTATCAGTGCAGTAAAGATAAATAATTGTCTGTGAACTTTAATTTCTTTGTCCATGTGTTGGGACATACATGGTATAAATTGCATTTCTGATTGTGGGTTGTGGTATTGAGAGACACTAAATCACCTTTTTATTTTTACAACTACGTATTAAATTGTTAGTTTGGAAAAACACGTTAGCCTATCAAATGGCCCTGATAATTCCTGTTGAACTTTGTTGATCCAACTCTATGGCCTTGACTTTCCTCCCACCCCCACATCCCTCAAATGCTTGTACTACTGCCTCATGGAACTAGTATTTCACAGAATATGGCCTGGGAAGAAGGTGAAACTGCTCTAGAATTTCTCAAGGATTTAGCCACAGATTGCGTGGATCTTTTTCAATAACTGTAGAGATGCTAAATCTGTGAGGTAGTTGGTTGCCATGAAGATTTTCTTTGTAAAAGTTTTGCTAAAAATGTTTGAAACTTACAAGTCTAGTTCAGTTATCTTAAGTTATAATAAGGATGCTGAGGCCCAAGAAAGGAAAGTGACTGACTGAGGCCCCCTAGTGAGGAAATGTTGTGGGAGGACCCAGTTTTACCGAGTTTTTTGCTGTAACCCCTGACTCTGCCTTCAGGGTCAGCCAAACACCCTCGTGTAGGGGGCAGAGAGGCAGTCATAGATTGGAAATATATATGAAACCTCTTTGAAATGGAAGACATTGTATGATAAATATAAGGAAGATAATTTTTTTCTAAGCCTCAGGAAGGGAACCTAGAGTTCCAACCAGGAAGTTAGCAACCTATTGTATTGTAACTAAATGAAATCTTTACCCCATTATCCAATTCTAAGGAAAGTTGCTCATTATTATGTTTAAAATATACCAAGAAGTTAGAATGTTTGGAAATTAAACTAAAACCCTATTATTGTTTTCCTAGCAGTGTTTTTTCTAAGATTGGGCTCAAATCAGAAAAAAATTGCCAATTCCTCTCTCATAGAGGTTTAAAGCGAAGTTGTTTTACATGCAATAGTGTCTGCATATGGTATGGTTCACTTAGTTCTTGTTGAGTGGAAATTGCTCCATGTTTGTACTTGAACTTTGTGATAATCCTCTGTCCATTGCAACCCTGATCTGTGCCCCAAGAAGCTGCCCTCCAGGGACTCTCTTGATGGCTGTCTTGCCTTTTGGCTTCTGGAGCTCAGAAGACTGGGGAGAGTGGGCGTGGAGTATTTAATCCCTCTGCTAAGGTCATAGCTCCTGCTAGGTGGCCCTTCTCATCTAGCCTGCCTTGTTTCTGGGTTCCCATGACCACTCCCTTCTCTGGGTTTGGCCTGGGGAGTCCCCACAGGCACTGATTTTTGTGATTTCTCTACATCCTGATCATAGTTTTGTAATTCCTACATTAACTTTCTTCAGGTTGCCCAACTTGAGTCAGACATCTGTTTGCTGGGAACTTAACATAAATACTATTTCATATACATTTTCTCACAATATTACACGTTCTATGTCTCTTCATTCCATGTAGTGCCACGAGGCCTGTTAAAGTCCAGAAGACTCATAATTCTCTCTTTTGCATGCCATGTGTTGAGAGGCAGCAATGGATATGGCAGGACTTCCTAACTCTTGAGTGCTTTAATAATTAATGAACCCCTGAGCCCATTTGAAGATTCTCACTCACTCACCCGAGCATGTCTATCACCAGGGACTCCACACAGGAACCACTGATGTGGGGAAGGAGCTCTGGCTCTGGTGTATGTGTGAGACTGTAGATGAGGTTTTCCTGGGTATCGGTGCCCTTTTTTGGTACCTCTTCAACCACTAGTGTGCGTATGTATGTGTGCGTGATGATCCTCACTTCTTTGACTCTGGATCTTATATATTTTTGCCCTTTCTTCCTCTGATCTTAGCAGCTGAGGCCCGAGGAGAACATGGATTCTGCCTGCATACACCACTGCCCTCTTGTGGACACAGGCCCAGCTATGCTGGTCATGGACATGTCCTTCTTTGCCACCTAATGTCAGGCCTGAATGTGTCTCCTTGGGTCAATTCAGCCAAGTGTGGGAAAGTATGTGCTTAACCCATCCCAGATGGGAGCCCTCTCCCTTTCTCTCATGACTTGGAGTGAACTTACTTGTATTTCCTGTGCATTCTTTAGAATTGGCTAATTTGTTTAGAATTAGTGGGTCCATGGGTGGAGGTGGGTTAATTGCTTTGCAGAATAATTATGATTAACAATATGAAGAAGCATTTAGGAAGACAAAAAGATCACCAGTGAGCCCTGGGAGACAGAGCTGCAGAGCAGAGTGGGGGTGTACCTTGGGGTATGAGGGAGCAAAGTTGTGTGTCCCATTGAGCTGCTGAGACTGTGCTCCTGGCCGCCTGCCAGAGGCCTCCTGCATTGCTTCTGAGCTGCCACCTCCTTGAGAGTTCCTCCTCTGGCTTCAGCCTCCTCCTGTCTCATCTCTGAGCCTTCTCTTCTCAACCTCCCCCTCGAAACATCCTGCCGGCTGCCATTTAAAACACACCTGCTCCTCACCTCCTTTCAGCAGACTTTCACTGACCCCTTCACAGCAAAGGCCAGCTAGCTATTTCCATCAATTTATGTGAAGTAGTGCGCCTCAATGACTAGCACCCTTTCTAGCCTATTATTTTAGCTAGCCATGAAGTTAGGGGAAGGGCTTGTGTGTTAGTTATCAGTGTATTTTACATTATATAATTTGTATTTTTGTTGGGAAAGATAAAGAAAAGGATAAACGAGTTTCTAAAAATTGGATGTAATTATGACTATTTAAATTTGCATGAAACAAATTTTTTGTGCCATGCTTGGATAATTTTTAACAGTAATTTTTATCTTACTCATGATCTCTCCCTGCATCCCTGTGCTGCCATTGTGTGAGTTTACATGAGTCCATTCTCTCACTCAGTAGTTTTTTTGTTGTTGTTTTTGTTCTTAAGAACTTACTCTGTACCAGGCACTGTTCCAGATTCTGAGGCGACATCAGGGGATGGAATTATCCTTTTTCATGTGAAACTCAGGTTTTGGTGGGAGGTGAATGAATATGGAGTCTGAGGGGTGAATCCTAATCTGCTTCAGCAATTTTCTGTCTAACTTTGGAAATGGGAACAAGCCACTAGTCCCTTTTCTTTCACCATTACCCACATGGGACTTCTTTCTGATCAATTTCTGAGACTATTTTTCTGTTTATATATGGTGACTTTCGAATAGTTGGAGTCACAGTAAGAAGAGGACAAAGGGCTGCCACTTTCCAGGGTTGAAGTAGTGCCCATGAGTGTGGTGCTGTGTTGAGACAGTACAGCATGGTGGGTCACAACTTGGACTCTGGAGATTCAGGTCTGTGTTCAAATTCTGGTTTTGCCACCTATATATCTGCATGGGTTGGAGCAAATCACTTAACATCCAGCCTGCTCTCACCCCTACCTCCTATAGAATTAGGAATGTGATAATGATCACTTAAGAGGCTTGGAGTCATCATTAAATGACACACACACACGTGTGTGTGTATGTGTGTATGCACGTACATGGTGCCTTGCATGGTGACTGGCACAAAGCTTAATAAATAGTAGCTATTCTTACTAAACATGATTTAGTATTTCCTAATTTTCATGTTGTGTGCAGTTTTGGATTAATTGCAGTGTCATCAGAGAACATATCAATAGTGTATTATTTGACGTGTGCTGAGTTAAGGGAAGTACAGGCTGATAGTGGAGCACACAGCAGGAGCACCTGAAGGGTGAGGCAGGCTGCCTGGATGAATGGCTTGTCAGCATGATCCTGTAAGGTCAGTAGGATACAGCTGGTAGAGAAGGTGTGTTTGTAGGTACGTATGTGTTTGCCAAAGTGTTGTGGTTGGAGGCTCTCTACCTTATGATGGAGGCCTGTGAATGAACTGGACAGGTTGTGTAATTCAGGATATATTAAGATGAAGGAAAGCCTGGGAATTTTGGGAGCACAGCAAAGCTTAGTAGATCTGCTTCCTGGTATGTAAAATCAAATGGTATGCCTCAATGATTAAGCTGTTGGTATCAGATGTGGGTTTGACTCCTCTTTGGTCTCTTAACAGTAGTTTCACTTTGTGTTCGCAACTAAATTTCCCTAAATCTCAGTTTTCTCATCTGTGCCATGGAGTTAAAAATCCTTGCCTAGTACAATTGATACGGGGTATCTGATACAATGCATTTACACAATTATCAAAAGGCCAGTGTCAGGGCTGTAGTGGTGGGAGCAGTTTTAATCTCTGGGTGTGGGTTCATTGAATGATGCAGAGGTCATCTGGCTCACAAAAGGGGCTGAGGTTATGCTGCTGCTCAGAACAGTCTGGAGGCAGCAGGTGGAGAGGGAGAGGCCAAGAACATCTGGGATTGCTAACCAGAAGAGGCCCCTGAGCACAGCCACCTGTGCTATGGCAGACTTCAGTAAGTGGGCAATGGCCAAAACGCAGCGTGTGCAGAGCACCTGTCCCAGAAAATTTGGACCTTCCTCCCAACTCTATATAAGCTCCTCCAGTGAGCTTGGTCTTCATGAATTTTAGTTTCTTTAAATGAAAAAATGCAGTGGTAGCTTGTATGGCATATTGGATCCCTCCCTACCAATGCAGAACTTGATTGAGAAAAATTCAGAAGCTACATCAGGATTCAGTAGGAAAAAAACCTTCAGATCGCTCAGTGCATGGAGGTCATGTATTTCTTATCCATGCATCCTCAGATGGCCCCCAACTCTCACTGCATGAGTATCTTGTACCACATACCATATTAAGTGCTTTACATGAATTTATTGTTTAATTGTCTTAACCCTATAAGGCAGGGACTATTATAATTACCTGTACTGCACAGATGAAGAATATGGCACAGAGTCATTGTTAATTGTGGCCAATGTCTCTTCCAGCTCTCATTGTCTAGCCTGGAAGCTTTTTGAGAGGGGGAACCTTATATTTATTTTTGATTGTCCAGGGCCCGAAGGCTTTCAGACTATTTTTACTGCTTTGCTGAAGTCTGTTTTTAGTTAAGCACAGAATCACCTGGGAAGGTTAAAAACACTGCTTAGGGGTGAAAAAGGAGTCAAGCCTATGGGCTAGACTCACCAAAGTCTAAGCAACACAGAATCTAGGGTAACCTTAGAAAAGTGGGGGAGGGGAAAGGGAAGGGAAGAGGAGGAAGGGAGGGGAGAGGGAGGGATGATAGGGAGGAATCTAGCCGGGACTCAACAACGCATGTTACCTTTACTCACCTGAGAAGCCAAATAATACTTATGCAATCATTTAATTCTGGAAAAGGTACTTTTATACATACATACATACATACATACATATATATATATACACACACACATATATATATATACACACACACATTTATATCTCTTATAGGGGGAATTATAGAAGAGTCAAGAGACTGGGGTGTGGGTGATGCAGGGGTGATTCTGGATTAGGATCAGGGACATATCATATTGTTTCTGCATATACATTTATGATTGTACAACAACACAATTCTTCAATAAAATTTAAAAAACAAAATACTGCCTGGGTCTGGGCAGGCCTCAGATCACATGCACAAGCACACTGGCTCCTGAGTCCCTGACACAAGGTTCAGAACCCCCGTGCTGAATACCAAACTGCATCCCTTCTTCCTGCTTCCTGCTTCTTGGCTCTGGGTGGTGCTGTTGACTAGTCTAACAAGTAGTATTTCTCCCACCCAGGTTTGGTGGTTTTGTTTTCTAGTTTGTCTTGGATATTCCTTCCCAGGAACTTGGTGGAGAGCTGCTGAGAAGGACATCGGCCTGAGCCAGGCTTTCTGTGGCTCTCTTTTGGATGTTCACCCCTGGTGTTTAAGCAGGCAGATAGACAGTTTCCAGTGAGTCTGCAGTTTGTTTTTTGGTCTTCCTCCAGGAACATCTTCTGGAGGAAGATGTTGACCAGGAATCTCATGAGGTGTGGTGGGTTGAATAATGGGCCCCCAGAGATATCCACGTCCTAATCCCTGACCCACAAATGTGTCCCCTTAACACTGCAGCAGGGATTGGGCAGGTGTGATTAAGTCATGGCTCTTGAGATAGACAGATTATCCTGGATTATCCTGATGGAAGCCCATGTAATCACAAGGTCTTTCACAGCTGGAAGAGGGAGGCAGAGGTTAGGGGAGAGAAAACGTGTGAATGGGAGGAGCCAGAGTCAGAGAGATCTGAGTGCTGTGCTGTTGGCTAAAGGTGAAGGTCACGGGTCGGAGTGAGGACCTTCTGTGGAGGCTGGAAGTGGGCTTCCCCCAGCACTTAGAAAACCATTGAGGCCCATCCAGGGAAATCCATTTTGGATTTCTTTCTTTCTTTCTCTCTCTTTCTTTCTTAAGAGAGAAGGATAGTGAGAGAAAGAGACAGAGAGAATCATTTTTTTATTGAGTTTTTCATGTGGCTTTCGTTGCTCTGACACTTAGTTGTGTATGTGGGTGCTGGGGTTTGAACCTGTGTACTTGTGCATGCCAGAAAAGTGCCCTAACCGCCGAGCCACTGTTCCAGCCTGTGCATTTTGGATTTCTGACCTCCAAAATAGTAAGATAATAGATTTGTTATCCTTCTTGTTTTACCACTAAGTTTGTGGTAATTTGTTTTAGCGGCCACAGGCAACCAGCACATGAGTTGTCTCTGAAGCAGTGTCTGCCAGGGGCACACATTACTGTTGGCTACCTTGGGGCTATTCTTAACCCTTCCTCACTTGCCTTCTTCCCAAGTACTCACATTCTCAGCCTCTGCTGCACACAGGGATGACCATGTGGCTCAAGGAGTCATAAGGAAAGGCCAGCAGGGAAAAGAATCTCCCTATCTGATAAAAGGAGAGAAATAATCAATAGGAAATCTCTCTCTGCCTCGAACACTCCCCCAATCAAACTGACTTTGGACAAACACTTGGGAAACGTGATGTTTAGAGTTGAAGCAGCTATCTTGGGACCATGAGGTAGAAGTCTATGCATCACACTCTCATGCATCCTTATGAATTGAAACCACTGCATCCTAACAGCCCAGTGCAGCCTAACAGCTGTACTTCACCTTCCAAAATATGTCCCCAATGATGCAGTTTCCTTCACAGAATTGTATTATGTCAACAAATATTTATTGAATGCCCCAGATTTGAGGCTGAAGATTGAGATGAAGATATGGATTAAGCATTCCTGCTCTGAAGGAATTCACATGGTCTGCTTTCCTGTACCCAACATTACAGTGTTGCTGTGACAATTAAATGGGATAAGAAATAAATTTAAGATACTGAACGTGGTGCTTAATAAATGTTGTTATGCTACAGTTGTCAGAGGACTTTCAGTGTCTAAAGTTTTTTCACGTGTCTCCATTTTGATTTTCATCTTCATATTCTGAAAAGTAACAAGAAGAAAATTATTACCCTCAGATTTTGACAGACTTTCTTGGTAGAATTGAAAAACCCACACCAGGGTGGCAGTTAGGTCCCACATTCCCGGATTTTTGCTTGGGATGCTTTCCCCACCCCTTCTCTAGGGCATAGATCACAATGTCAAGACACGTAAAAATCCTCAGAGGTCATCTGGCTCAGAGGCGGCACATAGATTTTGTTTACTTCTTGTGTCGGGTCTGACCTAATGGTAGCAACTGCCTGAAGCTCCGTATTGTGTTGTAATGCTGGGAAACGGTGCTGCTGTTGATCGCAGCGTCCACACGGGCTCTGAATGGATCCATCTTTCATGGCAGCATGCGTAGGGTGTACTTGCTACATCTTAATTAGTCCAGCTCTCTAATTTAGCCAATTAAGAGACTGAAACTCAGAGAGTGGAACTGATTTATTCATTGTTACACAATCGGCTAGAGGCATAAGTAGGATAATGGTTTTTCTTACTTATACTTCAGCTCCAAATCAGACAAATCTTTTAACTTCCTTTTTCTTAGCTTGGCAAGGCTTCATCATTTAAATGGAAATCACTGAGGCAGCCTGGATCATTAGACTATAGCTTCTAATGCCAGCTGTGATGTCGTATAAAACAAGTTGGCTAGTTTTTTTTTTTTTTTTTTGGTGTGTGTGTGCTCATGTATTAATCTGCTTCTGTTAGAATTTTTCCCTATTTCAAAGATACTGGACAGTTCAAGCATTGTAAAAGTTTGTAACTGCAAATTTCCAAAGAAAAGTTAGCCAGGAAGGTGAAGACGAGAGAAACATAGACTGTATGGAGACCTTGACAGGCTGCTTGGGCTGGTAGATGGGGTCTCAGTGTTTCAAGGCTGTGAACCTGAAAGAGGAGAATGGTTGGATCTGCACTTTGTAAGAGCTGAAACAAAAGAAGCAATCCTTTCATCTCTCTGGTTATAGAGCCCTGGCTTGCTTTGCACATGTGATGGGGCTTTCAAAAGAATCCAGTTTCTCATGGGCATTTGGCCTTCTGTGGATGAGGCTGGGGTCAGGTTCTCAAGTAATCCTAAGATTTGGTTCCTTTGGATTCAGTGAGAGAGCAGTGACTTAGGCTGTCACAGAGAGTTGTTTGGCACTTCAGGCCAAATGTAGCCTCCTTAGACTCTGAAATGTATGAACAGTTTGTAAATTTTAAAGCCCCTTGCAAATGAGAAGAAGTAGAACAGCGTGAATTATTGTCTTAGCAACAGAATGAATAATTTTTACATTTTTTTTCAGAGTTGGACCTGATAGGGGCAGGGGAATAGGGAGGGAGTCCATGGAAATTCTGCTTGTCGGTGACATGAACCCTCCTCGATCATTGAATCCATACACTAGGTTTTCCAGTGGAAACATTATAGACCACAAAGGCTGAACCAGACCAGAAAAAAAAAAATTTTATGGCTTAGTATTACCATTGCCCTAAAACTTAATAGTTCGCTTTTCTTTTCGCCCTTAACACTCCATGGCAGTTCAGTTTACAGAGTCCTTTCACATATATCATCCTGTTGATGTTCTACAAATGGAGGGGTGTATTTCTCTCTCTTTTAGAGAGGAAGAAACAGAAGTCCAGAGAGTTTGGGGGCCTGGTGGATGATCAGGTGGCAGTCACTGGAGAGGTTGGGATTTGAACCGGGGTCTTTGGATACTGTGTCTGGCAGTATTTTTACCCCACAGTGGTGTTCTTCACAGAGTGAATGTGGTTACCTGGAGTCCTGAGGGAGCAGTGAAGGGTAGGGTAAGGCAGGGCAGTGGGGAGATGAGTATGGTTGAAGTAATTGGAGGTGTGGGCCTGGGATGGGTTTGCATAGGTGGAAGGCTAGGCAGGCAGGATTCCAGGGCGAAGGACAGAGTACAAAAAGGAGTCTGGTTTGATAGAAGCTACCTAAAGTATTTAGAGTCTTATTCTGGGTCAGGCAAAGTGCTGAGATCTTTATATGCAAAGTCTCATTTAATTTGTGGCAAATCCTATTATTGTTAGGATGTGGAACCTTAATCAGGCCAGGGTGGTTAAGCAACTTGCCTGGAGTCCACAGTTTGGTAAATGGTGGAACCCAGATTAGAAATCTGGTGTGTCGGAAGTCTGTGTATGTGATCACCATGTGACACTAGGATTGCGAGTCCTTCAGTGTGGTGTTGAGAAATAAACTCATAAAAGTTGGTTGGGGCCAGTTGGCAAGTTTCAAATGCCAGATTAAGGAGTTTTGGGCATTGCTTCTATTGTTTTCATCTTTGGGAAGAAGAGCAGAACTGTTCCCTTCCTTGCTGACTAAAATAGAGATAGAGTCTGAACTTGAGTGGACACATCTGTAAGTGCTGTGGGCATGGACAGTCCTGCTGCTGTACTCCCTTGGGAAAGGGTGAGTGTCACCGTCCCCTCTGCACCCTCCCAATTCCTTTTAAATGCAAAATGAATCATTTAAGGGCCTCTTTTGGCCTCATAATCCTGGAGCTAATCTTGCTGAGAGCTTGACAGGGTCATGCAAGGATACTGAAGGATGGC
Organism: Aplodontia rufa; assembly: GCA_004027875.1. Classification (NCBI taxonomy): domain Eukaryota; kingdom Metazoa; phylum Chordata; class Mammalia; order Rodentia; family Aplodontiidae; genus Aplodontia; species Aplodontia rufa. The sequence goes on from PVKS010013613.1 coordinate 11,141, forward strand.
CTTTGGTCTGGCTGACTGGGGAGCAGCCTCTATCCAGCTGTTCCCTGGGGAATGCACTCTTTGGCCTCCTGACTGACCACACAGGGCCCTGAATAAACCCTGTGGCTGTAAATGCTCCCATGGGGCATCTCTGGAGGAAAGCACACTCCTGAAACAAAAACTGGGCTGATGCTCACGATCCTGAGCTCTCTGGTGGAGCTGACATGGGAGCAGCTTCCCGGTGGCCTACACAGGTGAGCATCATGGATGCTGCAGGGCTTGCTGGGCTCCTTGCTGGTTTCATGTGTCAGAGCAGGGTTGCTCTGTGGGATCTGGGAGCTTGCCTGGGCCTTTAGCCAAGGAATGACATGATAGGATATGTGGGGATGGAACTGGAGGGGACAGATTGCTCTCCTGAGTGGAGGTGGTGTCATGTCTGAGACCCTTCTGCTGTCCCAGGCAAGCACCCTCTCAAACCTTGAGAAACAAGACTTTTTGCTAAGCAATGTTCTGTTTCAGACAAGATACTCAACCGTGGCTGCTGCTAAGAAAACGGGATGTAGGATGCATGGTGGCAAAACCAGGTTCAGCCCTAAAGGACATGTTGGTCTGCTGTTCACCCACAGACTCGGTACCATCCCAGTGTGAGACATTACCCCAGCAAGGTTCCTGCCTGCTAGCACCATCTTGGCCCAGCAGCTTTTCCCTTAGACTGGAAAGACCCATATGAGAATTTCAGAGAGGTGGCGCCCCATGTCTGGGGTAGACCTAACCCCTCCCTGGAAAAAGTCATGAAAAAATTCCCCTCTTCGTTAACTAAAATTCTGCCCTTTCTCTCCTCAAAAGGATAATTTTTTGTTCAGTTTGGAAGCTATTTGTGAGTTTTTTCTTCTTGTCTTCTTATTTTCTGGCGAAGAATAAACCTTCTTGAACTGCTCAATCAACTCTTTGTTTTGTTACTGGTTCCACAATTCTGAGAGGGAGAAGGATCCCAGTTTAGGGTCAGAGATTGGTAACACCTCCCTCAGGTATAGTACAGTGTATCTGTAGGTTATTTGCTTACGTGAGTTCATTGAATTCTCATATAACGGTACTGGGAAATAAAGGTTCTTATCTGAAATTTATAGGCTGGAACTCTGAGTCTCAGAGAATGTTTCTTGGTGAGTTGAAACATTCCACCTAAAAATCAGGTGAAATTGGATTTTAAAGACTACCAAGTCAGGCGTGAGAGGGGGGCCACCTTTAGAATCATCTGATGGTGGACTGGAGGCTCAGTGGTCGAGTGCGAGCCGTGCACAGCTCTGGGTTCAGTCCCCAGCACCACAAAATAAATCAGAAATTAGAAAATGGCCCCTGGAAGCATCTGATGGCCTGTTGTTTAGTGGAGGATTATGTATTGGATGCTTTTTGTCCTTCCAATCTTTTTTTCTCCACCTTGTTCCACCTGAGATAGGCTGCTTGTGTGGGTTTCACTGTCCGCAAGTTTCTGGTCTGGGTGCTGGCAGGAGGGTGATGTGGGAGGGGAGAGACATTGAATGGGGGGTATTCTCCCAGCCAGGAGAACAGAGTTGGCCTCCTTCTAGGCAGCTCAGCTGCTGCTAACCCCAGGACACCATACTACCTCCTGTTGGTTTCCTGAAACTCTGCTCTCATCTTTAAGAATAGTCCCTTTATTACAGATTTGAGTGTGCTCCCTGCTTCCTGCTGGGAACTCTCACAGTTAACTATACAGGTAGTGAACAGCTTGAAAAGGTTGTTTGTCACAATCATTAATAGGGGTATTGAAAGTGAATGTCTGGTATTGATCTGTGGGTTGAGAAGGATGGGCTGGGCATATATGAGACCAGGTCTCTCCTTGGCACTGGTTGACAGATTTGAATCTTCTCCTGCTAGCCTCTGTTTCATCCAGTTCCTGCCTGGTCAGGAATTTTCCATGTAGCAATATTTCCGGATCCTGAGGCGTTCACTTTCAGTGCTCTGCATTTGGAGCAAGGAACTCAGGGACAAGATGGCATCTACTCTGGTGCCAGCGCTGCCTACTTGGTGCCCCATGTCCAGAGTGAGCAGTGCAAGTGTCAGTGGTTCTTTCTAGAACCCAGTAGTGGCAGCAGCTGCCCCTCAGATGATTGTGTCTGACTCTGTAAAGGTTTAGGTTGGAGCCTGTGTCATTTTGTAAGGGATGATGACTCTGAATAGTTTTGTAAAGTGCATTTGATGATTATCGTAGCAAACTAGCTAGGGGTGGAAAAATAAGACAATTCATGAAAAGTCCCATGTTTGAGGCAGTTTCGTTATGATTTCCACATCAGAATTGGAATGGTCTTCCTCTCTTCAAGGTAGTGGATAGTTAATCCCACAGCTGTATGCTCTGATCCAAACCTGTCTTTTATATCTGTAATAGAGTATTAAAAAACGATTACCTGTATTTGTTAGGGTGCTCCAGAGAAATAGAACCAGTAAAATACACAGTGTATTTGTATGCTATGACTTTGATTCATGTATTGGAACTTAATCCTCAATATTACAGTGTTGAGAGCGGGGCCATTGGGGGTGATTAGGCAAAGCCCTCTGGAGTGGGTTAATGCTGATTATAGAAGAGCTTTATTTGTGCGTACTCTTTTGCCCTTTTGCCTTCCATGATGCGATGACACAGCAAGTAGGACCTTGCCAGATGCAGGTCCCTTGACCTTGTACTTTCCAGTCTCTAAAAGTAAGTCACTGTCCTTTGTAAATTATCCTATATCAGGTATTCTGTTATGGAAATACACAATGGAGTAGCATGAGAAAGGAGAGATGGAAAGAGAGAGAGAGAGAGAGAGAGAGAGAGATTTTAATGAATTGGATCACATGGTTATAGGGTTTGGCAATTCTGGAATCTGAAGGATTAACTGATAGACTGATAGGCTGGAAATTCAGTAAGAGTTCCTTTATAGCCTGGAGTCCAAAGCCTACACACCAATCAGCAGACTGGAAACTTAGAAACTCATTAGGCTGTATGTTGTCTAGAGGCAGCATTGCTCCTTCGTTAGGAATCTGTATCTTTGCTCTTAAGGCCTACAACTGATTGCATGAGTTCTACCCACACTGTAGAGGGCAATCTGCTTTAATTAAAACCTGTTGATTGAAAGTGTCAGTCATATACACAAATACCTTCCCAGTGACACTTGGACTCGTGTTTGACTGTGCAATTGGGCACCATAGCTTAGCCAAGTTGACACACAAGATTAACCATAATGGCCCCCAATGGACTGTATCTTCTAGTTCCATGTCCTTTCAATGTGTCCCTGTTTTCTCTTTCCAACCAGAGGTTGAGTCTATTTCTGTGCCTTTTGGAACTTAAGATGGACTTGCTTTGGCCCCTTCTACAAATGTCACAGAACATTCTGAGAATTAGAAAGCCTTATAGAAAAGCTTTGCTTTCATTTAGAGGAAACACAAATGCCCTTTTAAAAAAGATCAGAGTATACACACATAAAGAGGCCACACAGTGGAAAACAGACACTGTATGGAGCAGAGGTATGGTCCTCAGGGAAACTTCATCCTCAGAATTGGGAGCAGAGAAAGTGGTGGTTGCTTTAAACCACTAAGACTTGGGGTGATTTGTTATACAGTAATAAAAGGCTTATAAAGCTCTAGTATTTATTTACAATAGAGTTCTACTCAGCTATTAGAAACAACTATATTGTGGCCTTTGAAGGTAAATGGATGGCAATGGAAAAAATCATGTCAAATACAGAAGTTAGCCAAACGCAGAGCTGTAAGGGTTGAATGCTTTCCCTTGTTTGTGGAGACTGGAGCTAAATCCAGGCTTGGGTGAAAGGTAGTCAAACTCATGTATTAGACCAAAGGTGTAGCAACACATAATCTAGGGGAACCATGGATATGTAGGGGGAGGGGGGAGGGTAGAGGGAGGGAAGACACGGTGGGATCTAGGGAGACAATCCACAATGTAGTCTACTTTTTACCTCCCTAAGAAGCCAAATAATACTTATGTGATCATTTAGTTCCGGAAAATTCATAATCATACACACACACACACACACACACACACACACCCACGGACATTTATATTTGTTATAGGGGAAATATAGAAGAATCAAAAGTCTGGGGTGTGGGTGATGTGGGATGATACTGGATGAGGATCAAAAGCATATCACATTGTTACTTTATATGCATTTATGATTGTAGAACAACTCAACTAAATAAAAAATAAAACTTATACATTATCATATTCACTTTTAGTTGATTCTCAGGGGCACAGGGTTGGAACCCATGAGTTCACATATACATCTTTTTTGAATAAATACATTTGCATTGTTACATATTGAGAAGTGCCTAGACCTAATTTAGCTTCTGTGGGTGATCTTTCTGGACATCAGTTCCCAAGCTGTTGAAACAAACTCAGGATATCATGAGTCTTAAGGGGGTATTGAATATCAACCATGTGGATCGTGGTGGGCACCCAGTGAATGGAGGCTCATGTTAGTGAACTGCTCACCATTTAGCAATGAAGTATATAAGTAATTATTGGTCTGAAAATGATAAATTATAAACTAACTACACAATGGAGTTTAGGAGAGGGAGAGAGCATTTCTTCCAGGGAGTGGCTTGCTAAATGAGGTGCCATTTGAACCGGGAACAGAAAAAGAAGAAAGATTTTTAACAAGCCAGCATTCTAGATGACATGAAGTCTCTTAATGACAGCATTTCTTGTCACTTGAGGCTTTATGTTTTGCTGACTTTTATTCTTTGTCTTTGCAGTCCTTTCCTCTTAAAGAACAATACACATGCAGATCAGAGCCAGGGCAGTGAACTGGGAGGCCACAAGTGGAAGGCAAAGTGCTTCCATATGGCCTCTCCGGGGGCTGGCCTGGGGTGAGCAGAGGGGTCAGGATCTGTCCTGCATTTCCTCCAAAGTCCCCAGCTCCCAAATACCCTTGCTCTGAGTGTTAACAGGGATACACCAACATGGATTCCAGAGCTGCCGAGAAGACTGGGCTCTAGCCAGATGCCCTCAGCCCTTTGCTTTCCTTGATCCTTCTTGGTCGGCCTGCCTTTAGGTGGCAGAGGACTTGGGCCTCAGCTTTGGGAGGGTTGATACTCAGCTCCATTATGGTTGGAGACTTGGCTTAAGTTTCTTCACTTCTCTGTGCCCTGTTTCCTCCTCTGGAAAATGGAGATAATTATACCTCTTTTATAGGCTTCCATGAGAATGTGTGGAAGTGCTTTGTGGGGAGTGTCAAGCTCTGGGCCCGGCAGGCACTGGCCCTGGACAAAAATTCTTCTTTTCCTCCTTAGTCTCCTGCCACCGTAGATTGGCGTTGCTTTAAGTCACACCCCTGCCCCTTGCTTTTCTCAGTAGTTCTGATTTCTCCCCTGTGGACCCCTGTGTTGACTCTGTTGAAGGGAGGAGTGTGCACTCCTAGCATGTGAATCAATGACAGGCTTTGAAGAAGAATAATCTGAGTTCAAATCTCGATGCAGCCATGCACTAGCTGGGTGACCTCAGGAAAGTTACTTATGCTCCTTGAGGCACTGCTTTCTTACTTGCAGAACAGCAATCCACACAGCATCTTCCTGATATAGTCCTCATGAGATGAAAGAACTTACATTGAATGAAAACACCCAACCTAGGTCTTAGTAACCCCTGTCATGTTTCAACTTGTACTTCAACCAATAGCTGTGATTTCTATGTACCGTTAGCAGGCAATAATCAAATGGACTGAATTTGGTGATACCTCTGGAGCTTGTGTTCTCTGGTGATTTATTGCGATGATGGAGCACAGTATCGGGTGAAGTGTTTTGTTGGCCTTCTTTGCTGCATGGTCACCTTAGCTAACTGGAACCAATTTTTCGGAATTGATTCTAGGGGTGGTATGGTCCCAGGGGGACCTGGACTTGTGTCCACTCCATGCTAAATCTTGCCCAGGTCCTGGGGCTAGAGAGATTAAGACAGCTTCTGTCTCCAAGGAACTCTGAGTTTAGCAGGAAAGACCAACTAATAGAACTAAAGAGTCTGACTTTACAGTTTGGCCACAAACATGGTCCTCTCCAGTGGTGTCCCAGAGTGCAATCTTCTTTCTACCCCCTCCTGCTTGTACTAACAAGAAACCTATTCCTTCTCCTCCTGTAATCCATTAGGACTGCCTGGACACGTGTGTGTGTGTGTGTGTGTGTGTGTGTGTGTGTGTGGTGAGGCCAAGTCCTTTTGTTGTCTCCAGGACCATTGCAAGAAGGCAGGAGTCGTACCCTGCCTTCTCCCTTCTCAAGGAGGCTTACTTTGTGGTGAGCCGGTGGCTGGAGAGGGGAGCTGGTATAGCAGAGAATGAGTCTGAAGGGGCTTTTGCCTTTATTTTTGTTGCTGCAACTGACCAGGTTGCTGATCTTCTTCCCAAGGTTCAACTTGGTAAATATTCACGCAGATAAAATCTTTCTCAGTGATAAGGAATACAGAGGCTTTGGGGACACAGAGAAGACTCATTCATTCATTCTGGAGAGGCGCTGCAGTGCAGCTAGGAGCAGGAGGTTGGGGAACCTGGGGCAGAGTAGTTAGGAGGGTGGGGCTGCCTGGCAAGGTCAAGTCAGGAGACCAACCCAAGGGCAGAGTTCACACCTGGAGTCCTGCTGGAGCTGGCTTGGTTGGCTTGGTTCAAGATTGGGGAAGGCCCCTTATGGCTGATGGGAGGGGAAGCAGAGCTGTCCAATGTCTCTGAATCACTTGGGTTGGCTGTATCTACCCCAGGTTTGTAGGGAAGCAACTATAATGTAAATGGGGTTGCCCAGGTTGTGGTAGTGAGATGCTGGTTTTAGAGATACACTGAAGAGACAGGTGGCTTGGGTGAATATTTGTGTGAGGACAATGGTAAGAGAAGGGTTGAGGCCAATACCTAGGTTCTGGACTCAGGTCTGTGTGTATGGTTCTGCCATTCACTCACAGAAGGGGCTCAGGCTGGAGTGGTGTTGGGCAGGATGTAGGACAGTGAGTCTGGTTTGGGGATCTTGAGTTTGGAAGGTCTCTGAGACACCCAGTAAGACAAGTCCAAATAGGTAGAGTGCAGAATAGATGTCAAGAGCAAATTGGGAGCTGGAGAGCAGTGACTGAGGGGAGGAGCAGGCAGGGGCTGAATCCTGAGGATGCCAATGCTCACAGGAATGACAAAGAAGAGCCTGTAAAGGTCCTTCAGGTCCCCTAGGGCCACAAAGGACAACCCTCCCTTCCTGCTTAGGACACAACCATTCATAGCCTGGATGGTTCCCTCAGCCTCAAGCTTTACTCCCTTAGACTAATCAGTGGCCAGAGCCCATGCGTGCCTCCTGTCTAAGCATGCCTAAGCTAGGAAAACCCAACAAGACAAGTCCTGTTTGCATTAGGACCCTGCCCTACCAATGTTGCATATCCCAACTTTGCTTTTCTGCCTCACCTGCCTCCGCCCCAGTCTTGGAACTGGAGATGGTGGCAAGGCCTGTGGGGACAGAATTCATCATGGGCCTCACTCTCCTCCCCAGGCAGCCCGCTGACTCAGGCGTGAGTTCACACTTTGGGAATTTTAATAAATGCTGAGCATCCCAGCCAGCCTGGATCTCTCTGTTTCTATGCCAGTGGCCTCTCTAAGGTGATCCACATCCCATTTGTCATTCCCTGTGCCAGACTTCCTCTGGCCTTTTAATTAAAGTCCCACTAAAAGAAGAAGGCATTTGGAAGATGTTCTGAATGCCCCCTTAGGATAATGGACCGGCATGCCCAACATTCACACGGTTTTGTTTACAGAGTCTGACCCGGGTCAGAAACATGCTTAGATGGGACTTTCTTTTCCTTCTTGAAACTGCTATGGAATTTTGCTTCCAGATTGATCTAAGCCCAAACAAAAATGATGGAGATCATCGGATTTGGTGTTACGAGTTTCAGAATGATCAGATTCAGTAAAAACCACTCAAACGGCTTCCCCCAGCTCTCATGAAAGGATTACTTGGGGATTGCTGTTCATGTGTTCTTTTGGGGAAGCCCCAGTCATTCCTGATGGGCCCTTTAACCATCCTGATTTGCTTCCTTTCACGAAGTCTGCCTTTTCTGCTGTGGCCGGGTGAGCAATGATACCATTCACTAGGATAGGGATCCAGAGCCACACTGCGTTCCTCCTGCTCTCTCAAGATCCATATTCAGTCAGCTACAGGCCTGATTGCTTTCTTCAACATGTGTTTATTAAGAGTCTACCATACAGGAACATTCTAGCTTTGGGGGTAAAATGGAGAGGAAGCAGAAGCAGTCCCCATACTCATAGAGATACCATTTTACAAGGAAAACAATGAAACAAACAGTGATAATAGAAAGGGAGAAGTTAGAATTAGCTTCCTTACAGGATTCCATTAACCTCAGGCTAAATGAAGTAATAAACTAGAAGCTAGTTTTAAATTGTAAGGGGCTAATGCAACTACCGGTTGCTTATTATCAACTAATTCTTAGAATCTTCTCTCAAAGGGCATGAAAGGAAAGGGAGAAATGGGCAAAAGCTCTGGGTTAAAGAGAGAGACCCGAGAGGAGCTGGAAAGCAAATAGTGAGAAAGGATGGGGTGGGGGAATCAGAATCAGGACAGAAGAAAGTTTGTTTTCTTGGACTCTGCAAAGCTCCTGGTCTCTGTGGTGAAGGGAATTTCTGAACCGTGAGACACGAAGGAGACCACTAGAACTGCTGAATCCAACTGCCTTTTCTCACCTGTTCTGGCCACTTCCTACCCAAGATTCCTCAGTTGAGGGACTGGTGGTCCAGGGATGAGAAGGGCCTTGCCAAGGTCCCATGGTGATTTGGGACATACCTAGATTAGCACTCCAGACTCCTGAATGCTGTTTCAGGACTTTTCTCATTATGCATTTTATCTTTTCCTTGTCCTTAATCAGTAAGAACAAAATGCACAATTAACCTTTCTTTCTTTTTTTAAAGAGAGAGAGTAGGAGAGAGAGAGAGACAGATGAGAGAGAGGGAGAGAAAGAGAAAGGGAGAGAAAGAGAGAGAGAGAGAGAGAGAATTTAGTTTTGCATTTGGTTTTTGTTCTGACACTTAGTTTGAATCCAGGTCCTTGCCCATGCCACGCAAGTGTGATACCACTAAGCCACCTTCTGTTCTGTCTTTGGATACAACAGCATAAATACCAAGTGTTTAGTGTTGGTGGGCCTGATCATGCGGTCTCAGGCAGGAATATGGGCTGCTAGTGGACAACACTGAGTGGTGGTCATGGGAGGAAGGGAAGGGGCTTCCAGCAGAACAGATGAATATGGAGTTACAATTGAGGGGGAGACACTATCCCATTCCAGGGACCCCCTAAAGGCCCCATTGTCCCAATCCCAGGGGAGCTGGTCAGGTCTAACGTTTCTCCTGCAGGCTTTGTCCCAGAGCCCCTGAGGCAGTCTGTCCAGGGTATAAGTCCATCTGCCTGGTCTCAATTGTGTCAGTTCAGTGGGTCTGAAATGAGTCTTGCTGCTTGGCGTGAGCCTCAGGTGGACTGTGCCCCTTGGATGACAGTAAGAGCCAAAGTTTAACTGAGTTCACCTTCTGCCAGGCATTGTTGTGAGTGCTCCATGAGGGATATCTTATGTAACCCTCATAGTAGCCCCAGCAGGAAGGCATTGTTTTGAACATCTGTGTCATACAGATGAGGAAACTGAGGCACAAAGGGTGTCTCCTATAGTTAAAAGGAGGCGAATCAGGATTCAAACCCAGGCAGCGTGATTTCAGAGGCCAGTGTACTTAACAATTAGGTATGCTGGGAATCTCAGCCCTCTCCCAACTGGGTCCCATACACTTGGGCTTCTGCTTCAGTTTCTCTGATCTACACCCAAATTCTTTGATGGAGTATAAGATCTTCTGTATCAGTTAGGAATCTTAGTTCACAATGTGCCAGAAACTCCAATTAGTGTAATAAAAAATGGCACTGGACTGTCAGCCTTCACTGAAACTAGGTGATCGAGTTGGGATATTTGCAGAGGGGCTGGTGCACGCTAGGGAAGCTCTCCATCGCTGAGCTATGTCCCCAGCCCAGGATTTTTCTTCTTGCTTTGTCTTTCACCTCTGCTTTTTTGTGTTTGCTGCAGTTTTCAAGTAGGTGATTCCCAAGTGAAGGAAAGACGGCTGTGGGCCCTGCTGGTTATCTGGTGCTTCTCATCTTGGTTCTAGAAGTTTCCTGCCCTAGTTTTTGGAAAAGCCCTAATGCTGACTCTCACTTTGTGCTAACTTGGGTCATGTGCTCATCCAGAACCAGTCACTAGGAAAGGACTATTCCATCTTAAATATTCTGTTGAGAGTCTCCTGCATTGGGGTGGAGCCAGGGCAGCCCTATTTGAACCATGTGGATGGTGAGTGGTTGCAAGTTGAGGTTCCTTAAAGAGAAATGAGGATAGTGTAAGGACAAAGATGCCAGGTAAGTTAAACTATCAGATGTTCCTGGGACCTGCTCTGGGTCACTATTGTGTGTTGCTCTCATGTCTGAGCCCTGAAACCTGTTCAACCCTTTCACCTGAGTTGCATGTCATATTGCTCTAGAAAGGCAAGGGCAGGACCCCTAAGCAGGCTGGTCTCTCCAGACTTTAGATTTTGCCACTTTTAGCTAATCCCTCCTGGTAACCCAGCCATATAGCTCATGTGTTCTAGAGAGGAACAGGGCAGAGGGGGAGTTCTGTTCTCCATCTCTATGGGCCCTAGTTCTTCACCTGTAAAATGGGGACAATGACCTAAACCTTGCAGTGTTGCTGTCAGGATGAGAGAATATGGGTGCACAGTGTGACTCTGGCTCCTGAGAAGTCACTGGCTATGCTTGTGAAAACTACCAGTGAGGAGGCTAAGGGCTCTGGAGACTGGGTTTTAGACTTCGAAATCTTCCCTAGTGGAGATGCCAGCATGAGCTATTTAGCAGGATGATCCTGGTTAGCTTCTTAGGAGGGGCTCCTTCAGTGAGCCTCTCTGTGTCAGTCCCAGCTCACCTGGACTGTAGCAGCATGCATGATCCAGAAGGTCAGGGAACAAGCCGTGGATCAGTCAGGAAGTGACACTCTCCAGTTAGGGTAGATTGAGGCATTAGTAAAGGAAGTGTGTGTGGGATGCGGCAGAATCCTGGATCTAATAACAGAGAGGCTTCTTTCCCTTGTGTTTCCTTGAAGGGTTGAGTGAGGGGAGTGGCAACTAGAACCAGAGGAGAGAGGGCTAAGTAGAAACATGCAGGGGAAGGTGTTGGTCAGCCTGCAGGGAGTGGCAGGTGAGAGGGAGCTACAGGAGTAAACATCTGACCTCTCTTTTCCTCTAATCTCCTGATCATATTTCCCACTGGCTAGAGGGCAAGGAAGCCCACAGATGTAATCCATGCAAGTTGGGCACTAGGGACCCAGAGCCAGGTATAGAAAGGTGGTGGTTCAGGGGAGTGGAGTCAGCTGATATGTGACCTTGTTGGGTGTGCTTTTAAGTTATTGGAGATAGGAACGCTCATTTAGGATGGAGAAAAGTGTTAATAAGTTGCGCTGGCATTTTACTAGCATGGACCCATGGCTTTTCCAGAGTGAGGAAGGGCTGTGGGTAGGAGGAGAGAGGTGAACAAACCAGATTTTATTTATTATGATTATTATTGGTACGGGTCAGTGAACCCAAGGGGCGCTTAACCATTGAGCCACATCCCCAGCCCTTTATATTTATATTTTGAGACAGGGTCTTGTTAAATTGCTTAGGCCATTGCTAAGTTGCTGAGGCTGGCTTTGAACTTGTGATCAGCTTCCTGAGTTGCTGGGATTATAGGAGTGCACCACCGTGCCTGACTACAAAACAGATTTTAGAAAATGAAACCTGTGTTAATGGATAGATTCTGCCTTTTGAAGGATTCTGTCTCCATTGTTGCTGAAGGTCCCAGTGGGCTGTCAGCTGTGCAACCTTGAGAGAATTACTTCAGCTCTCTATGCCTCAGTTTCTTCATCTGTAAAGTGGGAATCTTTTACCAGTCTGATAGGGTAGTGGTGGAGATTAAATGAGTGAAAACATTCAAAGCACTTAGCAACTTCTATATAGCAGGTACTTGAAGAACGTTAGCTGTTATTTTTTTATTATTATCAAAAAGAGTACTGCAAGTGGAGTCTTCAAGCTTATGTACCAGTACTTGCTCTGCTGTGACTTGTTTCATGACCTTGGGCAAGTCACTTTCCCTCCTTGACTCTGCTTTTCTCTTCTCCAAAGTGAAGGGATGGGACTACAAAGTTTCTGGAGATATATTTTAGCTAGAAAATTCTAAATTCTTCAAGTCCATCACAGATTTTGCACAAGCCCCCAAAGGGGAAATGTGTTTCCAGGGCCTCTCAGCTCCTGCCAAAGAGGGCTCAGGTTTCTTTCCTTAGCATCAGCTGGAAGAGTTCCCTTAAGGGGACCTGTAAGGCTCCTCTTTGCAGGTGTCACAGGGCCTGTGTAATCTCTTTTTGACGGGCTCCCCTGGAACCACTCGCTGCCAGAGAGAGGACCAAGAAGACCTTTGCTGCCAGTCCTTAGAGTAAATCACTCATCTCTGAAAGTCTCGCCCTGGGGGCCTGAAGTTTGACTGTGGGAGGAGGTGGACCCTGAGCTGGCTTGGGCAGGTGCAGGAGGGCCAGGAGTCTGGCAGAGTAGGATGGCCTCAAGCCATTTAGTGTGTGGAATCTCATGGTGGGGGGGGGGCTTCCTACTGCCAATAAGATCTCAAATGGCTGAACTCAGGAAATCTGCCTTCCCAGTCTCCCTTCCCTTGCTTCCTCATTTTATCTCTTCTTTTCCATTCTCTGGTTAAAATGCAAGCCCCTCAGCGCGGGCAGTGGGTTTTGGCTCCCAGCTGCCTTCTGGCTCTTCTGTTGCCACTGAAGTCTTTGATTTCTAAGCAAAGCAAAGTGCTGCCCTGGGGCCCCAGCTCCTCAATTATGCCGAATGTTTTGCGCTTCAAGGCCTGGCACATGATATTCTCTGTGCCCAGCACTCCCCCATTCTTTCCCCTTAGCTAATCCCTGCTCACCCCTGGGAGCTGGAGCAGGGGCCATTTCCTCCTGGAGTCTGTCTGATCCCCGGTTGCAGGTGATAACACGCTGCCTGTGGTTTTCTTCTGCCCCAGGCCCTGAGGCCAGGGGATGTTGCAGTCCAATCACATTAGATTTCCTGTGTCTGGGGACAGTGTCTGGTGCTCAGACAGTATTAATAATTAATGGAAAGTTTTCATTAGTTACTTTCTCTCTCTTTTTCTTATTTTTTTCTTTCTAAAATGTTAATCTGATGATGCCACTCACCAGTTTAAAAGCCTTTGACTTTTCCAGCTTCTTAGGTGACAGTTTGACTTACACATTAGGGTCTGCTTTCTGCCTTCTTTCTTTTTTTTTTTTTAAATAAAGAGAGAGGGACAGTGAGAGAGACAGAGAAAGAGAGAAACAACTTTATTTAGTTTTTCACATGGCTTTAGTTGCTCCAACACTTAGTTGTGTACGTGGTGCTGGGGTTTGAACCCGGGTCCTCGTGCTTGCCAGGCAAGCGCCGAAACCACTGAGCCACCGCTCCAGCCCTCTGCCCTCTTTCCAGCCCTACCCCATAAGTACTTTATGCTCCACCATGCTCTCTGCAGAGGAGGCTAAAGATCCCTGCTACCCATTATCAAAAGACAAAATTACAGCAATTTAGTTTGAGGATCTTGGCTTTATTTTTGATTTAGACTTGGGCAACACTTCATTCCATATTATAGAGTAAGTGTTCCAACTCTGAGTGGAAGAGGTTGGTTTCACAGACAGAGATATGAAGAAAGCAAACCAAAATAAGAAGCAGATTGGTCATTTCAAAGTTACTTTGCTTGTAAGGTGGTGACAGGAAGACAGAACAATATGAAAATAACTAATTTTTTAATATTGGGCTTTGTGTAAGGATTAAAGTATGGCAATTGAAACTGGCTTGTCTGGGAAACCTCTCTAATCCTGGTTTCTCAGAAGTTCAGGTAAACAGCATAGTTTCAAGTTGATGTGGAACTGGAGCCTGAGAGACTCCATTTGATTCTTAGTTTGGCTTGTCAGGAGCTTAGTCTAAAACAATGACCTCCTATAATTTTTATTTAACTTTAACACAGTATTTTTCCCTTTTCTTTATTTTAAGAGAGAGGGATAGTGTGAGAGAGACAAAGAGAACCAATTTTTATTTAGTTTTTCATGTGGGTTTTGTTGCTCTAATACTTTGTTGTGTGTGTGGTGCTAAGGTTTGAACCTGTGTCTTCATGCATGCCAGGCAAGCGCCATAACCTCTGAGCCACCGCTCCAGTCCCTATTTAACACAATTTTAATTTTTAGGGATCTTTGGTTGGATCTAGGAACTAAATTGACATGAGACAACAGGAGAAAAAAAGCATACAAATTTCATTAATTTCTCATCTGTGTGAAGATCCTCCCAAGATAATCATATCTGAAGAAATAGCCAAAGTGCAGATCTTTTACACTTTTTAGACAAAGAATGATGAATTTTCGAAGAAAGGATAGGACAAAGGGATACGGGCTGAGCAGGAAATCCTAGGACATCGCTAGGAGATGCATGGGGGTGGGGTATAAAGTTCAGGGAGAGGAGGCGGCTTTAGTGAGTTTACTGTGCAGGTGCATTACACCAATAATTGTCCATCTCTGGTGATTATGGGCCATTTCTCTCCCTGGTACCAGGAAGGCAACCTTCTAAAGGGAATTGTTGTGGTTTGCTACATGAAGGAAAAGACAGGTCAGAGAACTCTGCAACCACAGTTAATCAGGTGTTTTCAGGTTGGAATAGTCAATGTCCCAGCTTGTCCTGGTTTGCTGGATTATCTTTAAGTCCTTCACCACCCCTGTAGGTTCCACAGAGAGCCTGCTGTTTGCCCTCATCAGAGTTCTTGCACAGGCTGCTCACTCTGCATCATCTACACCTCCTGAACCTTCTTTACCTGGTTAGCTGCCACCCTTTTAGCTCTTTTTTTTGGAGGGGATGCCAGGGATTGAACCCAGGGGTGCTTAACCATAAAGCCATATCCCCAGCCCTATGTGTGTTTTATTTGAGACAGATCCTCACTTAGGTGCCGAGGCTGGCTTTGAACTTGCAATCCTCCCGCTTCAGCCTCCTGAGCTGCTGGGATTACAGGCGTGCGCCACCTCGTGGGCCACCTCTTCTCGTTCTGCCCTCTTGCCTGCTCCTTTGATTACTCTTTCTTGCTCGGGTGCTCTTGCCCATGCTGCTACCTGTAAAGGGCCAATGGGATTATGTGAAAACCCCAAAGATAATAACAAATATGTCAGTGCACACCCCCATTCTGGGCATGTTAAAAATTTTGTGTGTTGACCCTGATATGCACAAAAGCCCTGTGGGTGGGGAGGTGGGTGATGCTTTTACTCCTGCTTTCTAGAGGAGAAACAGGCTGGTTGCATTGCTCAGGAAGCTGGCTTTGAGGTAGAGGTGAGCTCCAGGCTATTTAGGGGGAATGCTTTTTGGACTGGCCGCTTGGATGAAGGGAAGAGGCAAGAGGGGCCCAAGGAGATGTTGGGCTATGATGTGGCCTCAGCCAAGACCTCAGTTCACCCCACAGGGTGCTCTGGGGCTGTGCTGGTCCTTCAGTTGATTCAAACTGGGGCAAGGGGATTAGACTTTGAACATCTGTGCTGATTAGATGTTGGATGTGAGCATCAACTTGAGTGAGGCCATTATTTTGAGCTAAGGACGCACCCCAGAGGCCTGACAGCTGTGGGCTGTCTAGTTGCAGCACTCCTACCTACCGGAGGCAATAAGCTTCGCAATTCGGAAGGGTGCTTGGGGACACATCAGCATCTATTACAAGAACCCAGGCATGAAGAGATCAAGTAACTGCACCAAAGTCATACAGATTTATGTGTGTGTGTGTGTGTGTGTGTGTGTGTGTGTGTGTGGTGGGGGAGGCAGGTATCAGGATTACATCTCACATTATACAGTCTCCAAGGCAATCCTTGTATATATTTTTTAAACTTTTTTTTTGTGGTGTTCTACAACTGAGCTGTTCCTCCAGCCCCCTTATATCTGTTTATTCTAGAATAATGCCTGACAATAATAGTGCTCAATAACTGTTAGTTTCTCTTATTTTACTGGTGGGAAAATTAGATGATGGCGAAATTAGATTGTATTACTAGAGGGAGTAGAGATGGGGTTTTAACCCTATTTCATTAGATAATTAATTAATATAAACTTTATTAGAACAGAGACTTCTTTCTTAATGGCCTAGAATGCCTGGCACATTGTAGGTGCTCAGTAAAAACTGGTGAAGTTAATTATTGACTTCACCAAAACATTTATGGAGCTTTGACTTGGTCTCCCCATGCCTGACCTGAGCATTTTTCTGGGGCATATTAGTAGCTAGTCTAAGCACTCTCCTTTTATAGATGTGAAAACTGAGGTCAGCAAGGAGAAGGGACTTGCTGGGGGTCACAGAGCCTCTCTGGCTGCAGGACTCTTACCTAGGTCTCTGGACTTCTGGGCTAGTGTTCATTTGGTTTCAACATGTCTGTGGATTGCGTGGAGATCTTGTTCAAATGCAGGTGCTGACTCAGAAGTTCCCAGTGGGGCCTGAGGCTCTGCATTTCTAATGAGCTCCAGGTGGTGCTGATGCAACGCTGCTGGTCCATGGACCACCTTTGAAGAGCAAGGGTACTGGGGATCAAGGTTGAGAGCAGGAGATCCCTGAGAGCCAAAACAAATTGGTGCCATGATTTGGTGTCTAATGGCCAGGGTCTGTTCCTTTTCCGGCCACACATAATCCAGGTGCTGCCAAGAGGCAGCCGTCGCCCAGCTGTTCCTGGGCCAACTACTCCCTACATCAATCATCTAATTCTAAGAGGCTCAGACTGCCCAATGCAGGGTGCCTGCAGCAACTGGGCCAAGTGGCTCCCAGCAAAGGCTCCTGCAACATCTGCTGCCTAGGCTGGTCACGACTCTGCTCTAGTGGGCCAGAGTCAGGCCCTAATTTGAGACCAGATTCTGCTACTTATTCATCGACAGGATGTCTTGAGCTAGCTACTTCATCTTTCTGAGCCTTAGTTCCCTCACCCGCAAAATGGGATGGCAGTACTTGAGTCCTAATAGATTGCTGTTAGTCTTTGATGACATGTAAAATCCTTGATTGGCACTTTAGTGAATGCGTGATGAGTGTTTCCTTTGGGAGCTGTATTTGCTTGGGAATTGCTGGCAATGAGAGAAGAGTGGAGCGGAGCTTCCAGCGTTTGGGGCTGGCAGGCAGGAGTCAGGTCATGGTGCAGGAGTTCCCACATCCTAACTTCTGCTGGAGAGCTCAGCTAAAATTGGAGCATCAGCTCACCTCTACGCTTTCCCTCACCCCCATATCCAGCAATCAGCAGTTCCCTTCCTTTGTACCCTCTGGGTATCTTCCGAGTGTTTCTGTATGCTCTGAATATTTCTTCATCACCTCATCAGACTTTCTAAGGCATGACTGTCACAGAACCCAGACTCTTTCGGATACTGGAGAGGAGACTCGCATTGGAAGTACTTCCATTGGCCCAACGGAATTGATCTGTCAAACTCCAAGCTTGGAGACGCTGCTTCATTTGTTTTTATCAAGTTTTATTTTAATTTTATTTATTTTTTGCATATTTTCCATTGGTGCCTTATGATTATACACAGTGGAATTTACTGTTATGTAATTCCTTTGTGCACATGACAGAACAATATAATTTGGTCAATATCCTTTCCCAGTTTGAGACTGTTCCATTATCTCACTATGTCCCTTCCAGAATGAGCACTCCTTGAGGGCAGGGCCTGAGGTAGTGAAGGGACACTGGATTAGAGCCACAGAGAATTGATTTGAACCCTGTCTTTAACATTTACCAGCAACATGCCTGTGGCACTTTATTCTTCTAAGGCTCAGTTTTCTCATTCTTTTTTTTTTAAAGAGAGAGAGGGACAGAGAGAGAGGGAGAGAGAGAGAGGGAGGGAGAGAGAGAGGGAGAAAGAATCAATTTTTATTTAGGTTTTCATGTGGCTTTTGTTGCTCTGACACTTCTTTGTGTATGTGGTGCTGGGGTTTGAACTCGCATGCTTGTGCATGCCAGGCAAGTGCTGCAACCGCTGAGCCACCACTGCAGCCCCTTTTTTCTTTTTCTCTTTTTTTATGTCAGGCAGGCACTGTAACCGTGAGCTACCGCTCCAGCCCTACTTTGTTGATTTTTTTTTTATTAAATGGATATAGAGTTACAAATAAGGGGGAAACATTATCAAACATTCAAGAACCAATGTATATATACTTAGTTATCCAGGGCTAATGCCATATCATGGATACCCAGCTTGGGTTCCCCATGTTACTGTTTCTCCCAGAAGAACCCCTGAATTAAATGGGTATCTTGTGGAGGATAGAGGTCTCCTTCTGACATGATTCCCCCCATTCCAACCCTCCAGTCTCCTAGGAGTTCTTCATACACTCTCCCCCTCTGTCCCCCACCCTATGCCTCCAAGTATTCTAGTCAGTCATTTCCCTGTTGTGTTAAGAATCATAAAATTTGCCGATATTATTAGCTTAGCCATCTAACATACTGCTTCCCAATGTATTCTAGCTTCCACAAATGACAGAAACCATTTGGCCCTTGAGTTTCTGAGATTGGGATACTTCACTTAGCATAATTCTTTCCAACTCCATCCATTTGATACCAAACGCCATAATATTGTCTTCTCTAATGGCTGAGTAGTATTCCATTGTATATATGTACCACAGTTTTTGAATCCACTCGTCGAGTGAGGGGAATCTGGGTTGGTACCATAGTCTAGCTATACTAAGTTGAGCTGCGAAAAACATTGATGAAGCCACATCACTATAATAAGCTGATTCTAACTCTTTTGGGAAAATACTCAGGAGTGGGATAGCTGGGTCATAAGGTGTTTCCATCCTTAATTTTTTGAGGATTCTCCACACTGCTTTCCGTGGTGGCTGAACCAGTTTGCAGTCCCACCAGCAGAGTAATAGTGTTCCTCTTTTCCCACAGCCCCTCCAGCATCTGTTGTTGTTTGTATTTTTCATTTTTGCCACTCTAACAAGAGTGAGGTGGTATCTCATTGAAGTTTTGATTTGCATTTCCCTTATAACTAATGATGTAGAGCATTTTCTCATATATTTGTGGGCTTTCTGGACTTCCACTGGTGAGAAGTTTCTTTTAAGATCCGTAGCCCATTTATTGATTGGATTATTTGTGAGTTCGGTGTTTAGTTTCTTCAGTTCCCTGTGTATTCTGGATATTAGCCCTCTGTCCGAGGTGTAGCAGGCAAAGGTTTCCTCCCATTCTGTAGGTTCTCTCTGATGCTCTTGACTAGATCTTTAGCTGTGCAAAAACTTTTTAGTTTAATTGCATCCCATTCATTTATTCTTGACTTTACTGCTTGAGCCATGAGAGTTTTGTTGAGGAAGGCATTGCTGACTCCTATGTCCTGTAGTGTTGACCCTACTTCTTTTTCTAGTAAGTTTAAAGTTGTTGGCTTAATATCCAGATCTTTGACCCATTTTGATTTAATTTTTGTGCAGGGTGAAAGATAAGGATCCACCTTCAGTTGTTTATACATGGCTGGCCAATTTGTCCAACACCATTTGTTGAACAGGCTATCTTTCTTCCACACTATGCTTTTGCCCCCTTTATCAAATATCAAATAGTTAAAGATATGAGGGTTTGTCTCAGGATCTTCTATTCTGTTCCACTGATCTTCGGTTCTGTTTTGATACCAATACCATGCTGTTTTTGCTACTACAGCTCTGTAGTATAATTTCAGGTCAGGGATTGAGATACCCCCTACTTCTTCCTTCCTGCAGAGTAACGTTTTAGCTAGTCTGGGTCTCCTGTTATTCCATATGAATTTGAGAATTGCTTTTTCTATATCTGTGAAGAATGCCATCGGTATCTTGATGGGGATTATATTGAATCTGTATTAGGGCTTTGGGTAGAATGGCCATCTTTATTATATTGATTCTGCCTAACCATGAGCATAGAATGTTTTTCCATCTACTCAGGTCTTCTGTAATTTCTGTTTTTTTTTAGCGTTTGATAGTTTTCTTTGTAGAGGACCTTAATATCCTTTGTAAGGTTAATGCCCAAGTATTTCATTCTTTTGGAGGTGATGGTGAATGGGAGAGATTTCCTGATTTCTTCTTCTGCAGATTTGTTGCTGGAGTAAAGAAATGCTAGTGACTTATTGGAGTTGATCTTGTAGCCAGCTACTTTGCTAAAAACGCCTATAAGCTCTAGGAGTTTTATGGCTGATGTTATTGGGTCCTCTAGGTATAGAATCATGTCATCAGCAAATAGAGATAACTTAACTTCCTCTTTTCCTATACGAATACCTTTGATTTCCTTGACTTGCCTGATAGCTCTGGCAAGGGTTTCAAGGACTATATTGAACAAGAATGGGGAACCCGGACAGCCTTGTCTAGTTCCTGAATTCAGTGGAAATGCTTTCAGTTTTTCTCCATTGAGGATAATGTTGGCTATGGGTCTGTCATAAATGGATCTGATATAGTTAAAGTATCTTCCCTTGATCCCTATCTTTTCCAAAGTTTTGAGCATAAAGTGGTGTTGAATCTTATCTAATGCCTTCTCTGTGTCAATTGAGATGATTATATGATTTTTGTTTTTACTTCTGTTTATGTGGTGAATTACATTTATTGATTTGGATATGTTGAACCAGCCTTGTTTTCCAGGAATGAAGCCCACTTGATCATAATGTATTATCTTTTTAATATGCTTTTGTATCTGATTAGCTAAAATTTTATTTAGGATTTTTGCATCAATGTTCATCAGGCAAATTGGTCTGTAGTTTTCTTTTCTTGACATGTCTTTGTTGGGTTTTGGAATCAGTGTAATATTTGCTTCATAAAAAGTGTTTGAGATTAATCCCACTCTCTCAATTTCCTGGAAGAGCTTGTAGAGGGTCGGTGTTAGTTCTTCTGCGAAGGCTTGGTAGAATTCTGCCATATATCTGTCCGGACCTGGGCTTTTCTTTTTTGGGAGAGCTTTGATTGCTGCTTCAATTTCACTATCTGTGATAGGTAGGTTTAGATTCTCAATGTCCTCCTGTGTTAAAGAGGGAATTTTGTGTGTGTCCAAGAACCTGTCCATGTCTTCTAGGTTATCAAACGTGGCAGAGTATAAATTTTTAAAATAAGTTCTGATAATCTTCTAGATCTTGGATGAATCTATGGTGATATCCCCATTTTTGTCTTTGATTTTGTTTATTTGCTTCATTTCAATCTTCCTTTTAGTGAGGTTGGCAAGGGGTCTGTCAATCTTGTTTATTTTTTCAAAGAACCAACTCTTAGTTTTGTTAATAGTTTGTATAGTTTTTTTGTTCTCAGTTTCATTGATTTCAGCTCTGATTTTGGTAATTTCCTGTCTTCTGTTAGCTTTGGGATTGGACTGTTCCTCTTTTTGTAGTTGTTTGAGTTGAAGCATAAGGTTATTTATCTGGTTCTTTCTAGATTTTTGATGTATGCACTCAGTGCTTATAAATTTACCTCTTAAGAATGCCTTTATACCATCCCAGAGGTTTCAGTGTGTTGTTTCCTCATTCTCATTCAATTCCAAGAACTTCTTAATTTCTGCTCTCATTTCCTCTTTTACGCATCCTTCATTTAAGAGGTAGTTATTCAATTTCCAAGTATTTAAGTAGTTTCTGTTGTTTCTCTTGCTGTTGATTGCTAAGATCATATCATTATGATCTGACAGAATACATGGGATTATATCCGCTTTTTTATATTTGTTAAGATTATCCTGATGAACTAGGATGTGGTCTATTTTAGAGAAGGATCCATGAGAAGAAGGTAAATTCAGCTGTCTTAGGATGGAATATTATGTAGATGTCTGTAAAACCCAATTGAATAATAGAATTGTTCAGATTGAAGATATCTTTATTGATTTTTTTTGTTTTGATGATCTGTCTAGAGTTGATAGTGGTGTGTTGAAGTCCCCCAGAATTATTGTGTTGAGATCAATGAGGGGATTAATGTCCTTAAGTATTTTTTCCATATATTTGGGGGGATTGTAATGGGGGCATAAATGTTAATTATCGTTATATCTTCTTGATGGACTGTCCCTTTTAGTATGATAAAGTGACCCTCTTTGTCCTTTCTGACTAGATTTAGTTGGAAATTAATTTTTCAGAAATTAGAATCACCACGCCAGCTTGTTTTATTGTGCCACAGGCCTGGTAGACATTTTGCCATCCTTTCACTTTGAACCTGTGTCTATTTTTGAGTGTCAAATGTGTCTCTTGCAGGCAACATATTGTTGGATTTTGTTTTTTGATCCAGTGGGCCAGTCTGTGTCTTTTAAACGGGGCATTGAGACCATTCACATTCAAAGTTAGAATAGATATGGGAGGCTGAGTCTCAGACTTTGTAACAATTACAGAGTTTTGCGTCATCCTAGAAGTCAATTTGTGAGTAATATGATTGTTGACTCACCCTTGTTTAAGGATTTAGGATATCATTGGCATTTTCTTCTGAATGGAGAACATCCTTGAGAATATTCTGTAGTACAGGATTTGTGTTCATGTATCTTGCTAGCTTGAGTTTATCGTTGAAGTATTTAATTTCCCCATCACATTTGAAGCTGAGTTTTGCAGGGTATATTATGTTTGGGTGGAAGTTGTTATTTTTTAACACTTGAAAGATATTGTTCCAAGCTCTTCTGGCCTTCATTGTTTGCTCTGAAAAATCCATAGTGATCCGAATTGGTTTGCCTCTGAATGTGATTTGGGGCTTTTCTCTAGCTGCTTTTAGAATTCTCTCTTTAATTTCTCTGTTATTCATTTTGTATATGATATGTCTTGGTGAGTTTCTATTTTGATTAGGCCTATTTGGTGTTCAATAAGCATCTCGGATGTGATATTCCCGATCAACTCTAAAATGAGGGAAATTCTCGTTTATGATTTCGCTTAAAAGGTTCTTGAAGCCTCTTGTTTGCTGTTTGGAGTTTTCCTCCAGGCCAATGATTCTAAAATTATTGTACCTCATCTCATCAAATATTATTTGAAAGTTCTGATTATGTAATATAAGTTGTTTATCTTGTTTGTCTTCCTTGAATTCGACATTGTTTAGCCGATCTTCAATTTCTGATACTTGTTCTTCAAGAGCTGAAGTTCTGTTTTCAGTGGAGTAAACTCTGGTGTTGGTATCTTCCAGAGAATATTTGATTTGATTGACTATGTTTTTCAATCCTGATAGCTCTTTTCAGCATGTCAATATCTTTGTGTAGCTGATCTTTCATCTCATGGAATTGTTCCCTTATTTCCCTGTAGAAATTGTCTCTCATCTTTTGAAATTGTTCTCTGAACTCTTTTCTTATTTCATCTCTCAACTCTTTGATTGCATTACTAATCATAATGTTGATACAATATCTTTGGTTTTTATCTAGGGCCCCAGCTATGGGGTCCTTGGGTGGAGAGCTGTGGGGTTGAGGAGGATGTTTTTTCCCCCTTTCCTCATTTTCAGAATCAGAGCGTGTGTCTTTTTGAAGACTGACTATGTTAGTTATTGTTGTAAGGGTTATTGGAGCTTCTTATGCTTGTGCTTCATTGAGCTGCAGCCCCTTTTTTCTTTAAGAGAGAGGGAGAGAGTGAGAGAGAGAAAGAGAAAATCAATTTCATTTATTTTTCCATCTGGCCTTTGTTTATCCAACACTTAGTTGTGTATATGGTGCTGGGGTTTGAACCCAGGTCCTCATGCATGCCAAGCAAGCACTCTAACTGCTGAGCCACCACTCCAGCCCTAGTTTTCTCATGCCTTGCACAATATGATTGTGATAATATAACATGGTGATTGCAGTAATATGATTATGAATGGATTCAAGCTGAGGGTTCCTACACATAAGTCTCTGCTATCCTGGTGCCTCTAGTCCTTCAACGGGAGCCACTACTTGGCTTTCACCTTCTAACATTGGCTAACACTACTGTAAGGGGTCACCTGCTTGGTAATGAAACAGGTGACAAGAGGCCAAAATATTCTCCTCCCACAGGAAATCCAACCCTATTATGTTTCAGTTGTCACTCTCACATTTTCTTCTTCTTGATTAAAATAAACTGTGCACATCAAAATATCACTCAGCATCCTATAAAGGGAAAAGTGCCCCTGCACCCCGGGACCTCTTCTGTCTTGAAATTCTCAGGAAAAATCTCCCTGAGTTCCCAGGGAGATAGGCTAGATTGAGTTTCTCAAGATAAAGGTTCAAGAACTGTATCTCCTATTAACAATGCAGAATACTCTATCCCCCTGAGAATCCAAATAATACTTATGCAATCATTTAATTCTGGAAAATTCGTGATCTAAACATTTATATCACTTGTAGGGGTGAAATACAGAAGAATCAAGAGACTGGGATACGGGGCTGGAGCGGTGGCTCAGTGGTTTTGGCACTTGCCTGGCAAGCATGAGGACCTGGGTTCAAGCCCCAGCACCATGTACACAACTAAGTGTTGGAGCAACGAAGGCCATGTGAAAAACTAAATAAAGATGTTTCTCTCTTTCTCTGTCTCTCTCATTGTCCCTCTCTCTTTAAAAAAAAAAGAGACTGGGATGTGGATGATGTGGGGATAATTCTGTTTAAGAACAAATGCATGTCATATTGTTACTTCATATGCATTTATGATTATACAATAACTCAACTCCTTAATCAAAAATAAAAAAAGAAGTGTGTCTCCTGATCCTGCCCTGCTGGACACAAGTGCAAAGGACAATTCCATGCGACAATTAGTAATGAAAAATCAGATTGTTAGAAACCCATCCTCCCAATGCCTGAGATTTCTTGCTCTCTTCTACCCCAACCCCGATCTTCATCCTGACTCCAGGACACAAAACAGATCAGAGGCCGGGTGCTCTCATGATGGACAAGGGAGGTCATCTGGGAAGAGTGTGGGTTTTGGACGGGGGTTGGGGTCAACTGTCTTTGGATCTCAATGCTTTACTTCCTGACATAGTGACTTTAAGTGCATCCCTGTGCACTCCAATTTCTTTACTTGGGGATAGTGCCTCCTAATTTGAAGATTGTTACTAAATGACATGCTGCCTATAAATTACCTTGTTCAATATCTACACTTAATCATTGCGGTTTATAAGACACCTATTATCATGGGTGGGTCTAGCTGACTGAGGGAATGTGGCCAGGCCAGCTGAGCTTCTGGCCACTGGCACCCAGGGTGTGTTTGTGGGGAAAGGCAGCTGTTGAGGAAGAAATTTTGTTCTCAGGAATGAGGGATGAGTGGAGGTTGAAACAGTGTTGGAGGGAGAAGTTAATTAAAACCACACTGATATTTCTATTCCTAGTCTAAATCCAAGGTGAGGTCCTGGTCTCTGAATAGAGGGATCTGATGCAGTGACTCAAGATGCCTTTTCCATAAAGTCCTTTGTGAATTTTGGGTTCTGAGCATGGATGCTTTGTGGCCCAGGCGGCAAAGTGAGATAGAGGTTTGGGGGAGAAGTCCTGTTCCTCAGTCCTATGTGGACTATGTCCATATGCACCCTGGGATGCAGTGAGGTCTATAGATGTCTAGAAATCTGGTGCATGAAGCTCTGGGAGCCCTGGGAAGGAAATGCCATGCTTACTGGCAGGGAAAGCAGTGGGGAGGAGCCTCCTCTGGAAGTTTGCAAGTAGCAGCAGCATTGAGGGTGAAAGGTGTCCCCCAAGACTTGATATATGAGACAATGCAAAAAGGCTTAGAGGTGAAATGATTGTGTTATGAAAGGCTTAACCCAATCAGTGAATTAATCCCCTGATAGGGAATAATTGGGTGGTAATGTAGGCTGGTAGACTGTGGCTGGAGGAGGTGTGTCATTGTGGGGGTGCCTTTAGGGTGTATATATTTTGTGTCTAGTGAGTGGAGCTGCTCTCTCTTTCTGCTTCATGATATGATGTTTTGAGCTGCTTCCTTCCACCATACTTCTCCAAGGAATGGAACCATCTATGTACTAAGACCTCTGGAACCACGAGTCCCTAAATAAAATCTTCCTCTTAAAATTGTTCTTGTCGGGTCTTTTAGTCACAGCAATGAAAAAACTGACTGAAACAGAGGATAACATAGAACTTAGTGTTTGTGAGACATCGGAGAAACCCAGGGGAGAATCTGAGGAAGACTGAATCCTTCCGACAGTAGGTGAGAGCTGTTAGTAGCATCTGAATTATTAATGTGACCTCATATGTATCCACAGCTTGCTGGGGCCTGGGGAAGTTATTTTAGCTGAGGGACCCAAGGGATATGACAGTATCAATCTTGATTCCAGAAATTATTGGGGTGGGAGGTGGCTTGCAAATCACCGAAATTGGACTTGGGACAAACCAGCATCAGGCAGTGGATGTGCTGCCAGGAGGACCCCAGGCTAGGTTTGCCAGCTGGCCAGGCTGGGGTGGAGGGGGCAGGGAGCAGGGCCATCCCTCTGGGATGGGGCATGAGAACCTGGGGCTCTGATGATGGGCTTGCCTTCAGGGAAGACGTTGGTCTGCAGGCAAAGAGGAGGCAGGGTCTCCAGGTCATGTCAGACTGTGGATTGGTGACTAATGTCTGGGGAGAAGCATGACAGCATGACTAGGAGCTCTGTGGCCTAGTGGTTTAAGGCATGGACTGGAGCCAGAATTCCACCCTTAAATCACAGCTCTACCACTTCCCAAGCAAATTTCACAGCCTGCCTGGGTACTTAGAGCCATGGAAAGCAAGCATAACCTGAGTCAGCTTTTATTGTGTACGTATTATCTTGTACCCATGGTGTCATTCGAGGTAGACAGAGTGATTCTACAGTTGGGCCTTCATTGCATCTGCCTGTGAGTGGATGGAAACAGAAGAGGGTCCAGAAACCAAGCTGTAGGTAACAAAGTCTGGTCTTCCAAGAGCCTCATACAACAATAGACACTACTAATATCCTTACCTGAGGAAGGAATGTATATACACACTGTAATAGTATGAAAAGGTATAGAGTAAAATCCTCTATTTCCATCTGAACTTTCTCTAGTTCTTTTCAAAACAGTTCCTTGAATTAGGGCAGAAGAAGAAATTAGGAAATCGATCCCCTTCGCAATATCCTCTAAAAGAATAAAATACTTGGGAATTAATCTAACAATAGAAGTAAAAGATCTTTACAAGGAAAATTATTGAACACTGAAAACAGAAATTGCAGAAGACCTGAGAAGATGGAAAGATGTTCCATGCTCTTGGTTAGGCAGAATTAATATAATTAAAATGGCTATTCTGCCAAAAGCACTATACACATTCAATGCAATCCTCATCAAGATTCTAATGTCATTCTTTGCAGATATAGAAAAAGCAATTCTCAAATTCATATGGAACAACAAGAAACCCAGAATAGCCAGAATATTACTAAGCAAGAAAGACAAAACAGGTGGTTTTGCAATACCAGATCTTAATTATACTATAGAGCTGTAGTATTGAAAACAGCATGGTACTGGTATCAAAATAGGAATGAAGACCAATGGAATAGAATAGAAGACTCTGAGATAAACCCACAATTCTTTAGACATCTGATCTTTGACAAAGGGGGTCAAAATATAACATGGAGGAAAGACCGCCTATTTAACAATTGGCGCTGGACAAACTGTACAGCCATTTGTAGAAAATTGAAATTAGATCCTTATCTCTCACCTTGTACAAAAATCAAATCTAAATGGATCAAGGAATTAGGAATTAAACCAGGTACCATACAGTTGCTAGAAGAAAAATTAGGACCAACACTCCAGCATATGGGAGTTGGCAACAACTTCCTCAACAAGACTCCTAAAGTGAAAGAATTACAGTCAAAAATCAATGAGTGGGATGCCATTAAACTAAAAAGTTTCTGTACAGTTGAGGAAATAGTGAAAACAGCCAAGAGACCACTTACAGAATGGGAGAGAATCATGGCCTGTGATCCCTCTGACAGGTGACTAATATCCAAAATTTACAAAGAACTCAAAAAACTCAATAACAAAAACACAAACAATCCAATTAATAAATGGACCAGAGAGCTCAATAAAAAATTCTCAACAGAGGACATTGAGCAAGCCAATGAATACATGAGAAAATGTTCTAAATCACTGGCAATCAGAGAAATGCAAATCGAAACTACATTAAGATTTCACCTCATTCCAGTCAGACTGGCAAAGATGAAGAATACAAACAATAACAAATGCTGGAGGGGCTGTGGGGAGATAGGAACACTAGCACACTGTTAGTGGAATTGCAGACTGCTGGAGCCGCTCTGAAAAGCAGTGTGGAGACTCCTCAAAAAATTAGAGTTGGATCCACCCAGCTATCCCTCTTCTGGGTGTTTTCCCAGAGGAGTTAGAATCAGTACATTATAGTGACACTGAAAAATCTATGTTCATAGCAGCTCAATTTACGATAGCTAAATTATGGAACCAACCCAGATGCCTCTCACTGGATGAATGGATCCAAAAGCTCTGGTATACACATGCGCACACACACACAATGGAGTTTTACTCAGCTATTAGAAACAATGATATTGCATCTTTTGAAGGTAAATGGATGGCATTGGAAGAAATCATGCTGAGTGAAGTTAGCCAAACCTAGAAAGTCATTTGTGGAGGCTGGACATAAACCCAGGCTTGGGTTTATGTATTAGACCCATAGAATAAAAATACAAAAGGTTAATATTTATGAGATACAGTTGCTAGATACTTCATAAGATATTTGAACAAGCTATGCTGCACACCTGTACAAAAACATACATGTTTAATCCCATTGTCAAATATTTTGAAGAATAACAAGGGATGATAGTAAGGGAGGAGAAGGGGAAATGTTGGAACTGAGATAAAGCAAGGTACATTCCAAGCAGTTATAAATGTCACTATTTATACTATAATCATATGAATATAAAATGTTCTTCACAGTATTTGGGTTTTTAGGAACAATATAGGACCCAAAAGAAAGGCACTGGATCAAAGGACAGGAGGAGGGAGGTAGAGGGGTGTGTGTGTGGGGGGATATTGAACAAATTGTATTGCTGATCTGTGTTCATCTAGGAATGTGTGACAACTAATCCCATCATTATGTAAAACTTTAATGCACTAATAAAAAATAAATGAAAAAAAAAAGAATAGCTCCTTGAAATCATCTGTGCGTGTATGGTAGCGGCCCTGATTTGGGGGATGTATTCCAAGAGCCTTAGTGGACGCCTGAAACCATGGACAGCACCAAGCATGATATAGACTGTGTTTCTCCTGTACGTAAATATTTATGATAAAGTTTTCTTTCTTTTTTTTTTTTTTTTAAAGAGAGAGCAACTGAGAGACACAGAGAGAGAGAGAGACAGAGAAAGAGAGAAACAACTTTATTTAGTTTTTCACATGGCCTTAGTTGCTCCAACACTTAGTTGTGTACGTGGTGCTGGGGTTTGAACCTGGGTCCTCGTGTTTGCCAGGCAAGTGCTGAAACCACTGAGCCACCGCTCCAGCCCCAGGTATCTGTTACTTTGACTGTTCTACATGTCAAAGGAAAGGGAGACTTGGGAGGAAGCTACAGTGTGTCAAAGGCCACAGGTGTGAAGAAAAAAGGAGTAGGGAATCAAATTGGGTCTAACTGACTTCAAAGTGGACACCCTCCCCATTACTTTGTGCTGCCTCTTAAACTCCTAATGGGAAAATGAATTCTGTGAATTTCCTAATTCAGTTTTAGAAGGTCTTTTGTAAGTTCTTGTGTCAGTCAGTTTTCCATTACTGTAACAAAATACCCAAAGAGAATCAGCTTAAAAAGAGGAAAGATTTATTTTAGCTCATAGTTTTGGAGATATCAGTCCATGGTCAGTTGGTCTGTTGCTTTTGGGCCTGCGGTGAGGCAGTGTATCATGACGAAAAACATGTGATACAAGAAACCTTTACTGCATGGCTGGAAGATAGAGGAAGAGGAAGGAATTGGGATCTCAATATCCCGTTTAAGAGCACACTCCTGAAGAACTCTTGCTAAGCCCTCCTCTCTAGGGTTCCGCCACCTTCTAATGCTGCCATGGGCTGGGAACCAGGCCTTTAAAGCATGGGCCTTTGAAGGATGCTTATCCTAACCCTAGCATCTCTCAATGCTTAAAGGTACAATTAGAGACTCAAGAAAAGATCCAGGACAGAGTTTATTTACTGGAGCTCATGGCTCATCCACTACTCCCATATCCACTACTAACCATCTGCAGAAGTTGTGTAGGTTCCCATCAAACATGACTGACATGCTTCTAGGTCCAACTGAAGTAAGCTGAATGTGAGTGTTTAAAGTGTGTGCATTGGGCATGTGAATGTGTGTGTTGCATGCGTGTGTATGTGTGTATGTAGGATGTGCATTGGACTCTTGACTCAGAAAGGCCTAAGGAGTGGTCAGGTTGTAGGTTTGTAAAGGCCAAGAGTCAGTGGAATGAACCTTTGATTGCTTATTGAGACTCTCCTTATCCACCACTCCTTTTTGGTTTTGTTGATTGATTGATTGGCTTTTTATTACTATTTTTTTGGTATCAGAGATTGAACCCAGGGGTGCTGAGCCCCATACCCAGCCTGATTTATATTTTATTTTGAGGTTAAGTTACTCAGGGCCTCACTAAGTTGCTGAGGCTGGCTTTAAATTTGTGATACTCCTGCCTCAGCTTCCCAAGTCACTGGGATTCTAAATGTGTGCCACCATGCCTGGCTTCACTGATTTATTTTTAATTTTTTTGGCAGTATTGGTGATGGAGCACAGTGGGGCTCTACCTCTGAACTACATCCCCAGTAATTTAATTTAAATTAATTTAATTTTGAGACAGGGCCTCACTAAATTGCTGAGGCTGGACTTGAACTTGCAATCTTCCTGCCTCAGCTTCTCCAGTCACTGGGATTATGGGCAAGCATCACTGCACCAGACTGGTTTCATTGATTTTTATAAAGAACCAAAGTGAGGCCTGTCCTGGAGAAAGGTATCACCTATGATCTTGGCAAGGTTCTAAAGTAGGATAGTAATATTCAGCTTGTTCCATTGTTGTGAGGATAGGGATTAATAGAACACGTTTATGCTTCTCCAACTTGGGGGTAGTAATAATACTGATTACATAGTCATACTTCTCAGGACCTGAAGAGAGCACAGGGTGGCTGTGGTGTCCTAAACTACTAAAGCACAGTAAATTAGAATATACAATCACTTTTTTAATTTAAAGAGAATATGCACACGTTATGGAAGAAATACATATTGCAATGATTAAGGACATAGCTTCTGGAGGCAGATGGTTTGGGTCCACGTTCTGATTGATACTTGTTGGCAGTGTAACTTCAGATAAGTTAGTTAACCTCCTTATACTTGAGTTTTCTTACCTGTAGAATGGAGGTAAAAGTAGAACCTGCCTCCTAGGAATGCTATGAGGACTGAAGAGGAAATACATAGAAAAGGCTTAAAAAGCATCTGTTTCAAATATCCAGTAAATGCTATCTAGTACTATTTTGTGGCCCAGAATTGAAAATGGCATTCATTT
This sequence comes from Aplodontia rufa, assembly GCA_004027875.1. Lineage (NCBI taxonomy): Eukaryota > Metazoa > Chordata > Mammalia > Rodentia > Aplodontiidae > Aplodontia > Aplodontia rufa. The sequence goes on from PVKS010013613.1 coordinate 42,587, forward strand.
AAAAAATAAAAATAGGAGGCTTCAATGAATTTTTGTATTTGCTGAAGTTAGCCTTGGAGGGTTAAGAGGCAGCTGGTGTTTTTACGACTAGCTGGGTTTGCATGTTCATTCTTTATAGCAAAGAGAAGTTTTCCGGAAAATTTGGCACACAGTTTGTGTAAAATACATTATACCTGTCATCGTCAGCATAGCTTTATCCTGAGGAATGTAAAGTCTGCCAAATTTGAGAGATTGCTCACTTATTTTAAGGACCTGGCATTGTTAGCAGGAGATACTTGCGTCTTCTTATTCCACCGAGCTTTTTGAGGTTGTTTGTAAGGCTTAGGAGAAAATCTGAACTAGACTTTTTTTAAATTTTGGAGTTAACAAATGAGGCTGAGGTACGTCCATTTTTCCTGTTGTTTGCTCACTTATCCATCAAGTAGCTACGAAGGATTTTTGGTGATTTCTAAAGTCAAATCTACTCTTTCGAAGGAAAGATTAGTGACTAAGAAAAAGCTTCCAAAAATTAGTTGGGGAATAAATACATGAAAATGATCTAATCTCCTTCAAACCTCCCCAATGTAAATTAAAGCAAATAGATCATACTTTCTGTTTTTAAGTCAATCAACTTTGGGAAGCTGATACTGTGATGATAATATGGTGAGATGAGCTGCATCTGATCGTTAACACATCCACATCTGGATGCTCCCCACTCAAAAGCCGATACTTGGGAGAGGAGAGTAGGTAGGTTTATTCAAGGGCCAGCCCTGCGAGGATGGAGAGGCCAGCATCCTCCAAACTCCATCATGGGGAATTGATGCAGTTAAAGTCCTTTGCAGGGAAATAAAGGACTGCAGGAGGCCGTGGGCAGGATGGCTATGTGCTGAGTCAGGTCCTCATCTTCTTCTCTCGCTTTTCCTCCTCTGGCAGGAGCACCTCAGTTACCTTGGCCTTGCAGGGCTGAGTCCTGTAATTCTTTAGATAAACATTGCTTTTCTGAAAGTTCAGCCTTGGGGACTGGTATATGTTTTGTGTTAGTGATGCACAGACCTATAGAATGAGGGGTGTTTCAGATTCTGATGTTATCAGAAGTTCCCCAGATGTTCTGGGTTCTGTAAATCTAAAGAAAGATTATTTAGCAGTTAACATTTTAATCATTTAGAATTTAGAATGCTGGGCAAAGGGAGGGAAAGTGACTCTGCACAGGACAACTCCCAAAGGAGTGGCCACAGTTTCCATCTCCCGAAGTGAAATGGTCTGTGATCAACATCACCCGTGAACTGAGTACGAAGTGCAGCACACATGTTCTATGTTTTATATTTCCCTAGATTAGTTTGTTTTAAGACATTTTTATTTTGAAAATTTATACCACACAGAGAAATAAATTGTGTGTGTAAAAATCTCCCTGGAGCCCTCATTCAGCCATGGTAACCATCAGCATTTGCCATATTGGCCTCATCTATCTCCTGGGCTCCCTGTCTTTTATTTTCTTCAAATATTTTAAAGTAAATTATAGACATTGTGCCATTATGCCATAAATACTTAAACATACATTAAAAAGTGAAGGTGAATGGCATAATGCTATTATTACACCTAACAAAATTTATTGATGTCATCTAACACCAAGTTTCCTTTATCATCTAAATAATGTCTTTTAATACTGGTTTGTTGAAATTAGGATTCCCATGAGGCCAACGTCATTCATACTAATCTTTATGCTTAACATAGAGTCGAGGTGCTCTAAGCTAAGTTAGAGGAAGAAAGGCAAGGACAATTATTATTACAGTCAATCATAACGCCTTAATAGAGGCAATGTTTTGACACAATTAATGTGTTTTTCTATTTTGCTTCCTTTCTTTCTTGACCTCTGCTTTAGATGGCTTGAGGCATCCATCCAGCTTGATGGCTGAAGGAAGACCAGGACTTACAACAGAAAGAATGCAAAAAGAAAAAAAAATCTTCTACTGGAACACTATGTAGAATTATTCAAGAAAAAAAAAAAGCCTTGCAAGCCAGGTGTTGTCTTCAAAGATTTATAAATTCTTTTAATTTTTAATTTTCACCTTTGGAATTTTAACAGTGCAGCCTGATTGAACCAATGTATTACACTTTCCTGATGTGTAGATAAAGTACTTTTGTCTTCCATTAAGTCATCTCTAAGAGGTGGAGTGAAAGAGAGACGGCATTATGTAGGGGCATAACCTTTTGGGGCTCCATGAGATAGGGGGAAATAGGGTTGATAGAGTGGGAGAGGGAGAAGGGTAGGGAGAAAAAAGGGAGGGGAGGAAACGAAGGAGGAAGTGAGTAAATCAATTTAGATTACGTGTTTTTCCAGCTTTGGCCCAGCAAGTAGGGAACATCTTGGATAAGTGGAGGTATCACCAAGGGTAGAAGGGACTCTTATCCTTCATCTCATTTGAGATTCTGCTGAATAGATTGCCATTCTTAATTCCAGTGGGGTGCTACGAATCCTGAAAGTAGCAGGATTTGGCTGGAAAGCATTACCAGTGGGAGTCTTCATGGTTGGGCAGGGTCAAAGTAACTTTCAGCAAGGGTTGCATGGTAGATCATCTGAGGCAGGGCAAGCTGGAGACAGCAAGTAAGAGGGAGTCTAGGGCTGGAGTTGTGGCTGAGCGGGTGCAGATTTTGCCCAGTTTGAACCCCAGCACCACATGCACAGGAAGGTGTTAGAGCAGTGGAAGCCACATGAAGAACTGAGTGAAATTAATTTTCTTTTTTTCTCTCTCTCTCTCACTGTCCCTCTCTCTTTATAAAAAAAAAAAAAAGAAAAGAAAGAAAAAAGACCCAAAAGAGGTAGTCTAGTCTCAAAAGAGGAGTCCAAAGGACCAGGGAGAGCTGGTGTGACAGACCCACCAGGCAGCCCATGGGAGAAAGCCTGGGCTATGCTACTTTCATACAGATATGTACCTTGACTGTGAATCCTGTTAGGGCAGCAGCAGCCAGATGGCTCAGTGATTGCCACTCAACCTTGGCTGGAACAGCAAGAGCGGCCAGAGAAATCTTACTCTTTACCTGCCTCCAAGTCATTTAAGCCCCACCTCTTTCCTCTTAGAACCAGATGTCATCTTGGAGAGGAGCCAGGAAGGGAGTCAGAAGACTGATGTGTCTGAGAGACTAAACCTTTGTTTCCCCTTCGGGAGTAAACGTTCTTTGAAGGGGCCATTTAAGTCATGGTGTTATACTGAGGTTCAAACCTGATTAGCCATTCAAGGTATCAGATTGCAGTTTTGAATATTTTCAGAAATCAAATCCATCCTCAGAGGACAAAGATTAGCCTTTATTGAAAGACCTTATCGAATGCCATTACTGAAAAATATGCTGATAAATATATGAAACCTACCCAAATGTGTCCACCCAAACGTAAATGAAAGCAACTATCCCATACTTTCTTCTTTGAAATTTGTAAACATTGGAAAAATATAGAAACCTACTGGTTAGTAGGAAAAAAAGTTCTAGACAAAACATAGGAGTCACGTGTGCTTGATTTATCTGTGGCCACTCTGGTAGCCTCCTGCTCCAATCTTGGTGCAGCTAGGAAGCACGGTTAGCAAGCAGGGTGAAGAAGTGTAAAGCGGGGGAAGGAGGAAACACCACATCTTTCCCTGCTCCCTGGAAAGAAGGCATCTCACCCTCTATGATCCCCCAACCATGGGGAGTGGAGGTTGGGTCTCTGATTATTCTGTGGGGCTTATTATGATTGAATTGAGATATTTGTGATTTAAAAAGAGTTTATGGAATATTTTCTCCTTAAATCATAAATATGAGCTCACAAGCACCGTCATAGTTTTCATCTGGCGATGTCAGAGGCATTTTCCTCATTGAAAACATTTTAAAGGCTGACAGGAGTTACAAATAAAAGAACACATCTTGTGAGGGATTCGTTCACCACACCAGGTACATATGGGGCAATTCCTACGCAACGATATTAACTGAAAATTACAGAGTACTTTCTGTAAGAAGACCCAGCTATGTGAAAACCAAGAGAACAGAGAGTGGGAGAGGCGGTGGGGAAGAGAAGAGGCATGACAGGAAATAATACAACATCTGAAGTGCTTTCCTTTGCCCTGGAAAGGAAGGCCTAAGGGTAATCTTGTCCTCTGACCTCCCCAGCCATCTTTCATTCATGCCTGTCCTATGGTCTGATGGCTTCCATCTTAGAAGCTTAAGGAATGTGGGTGCTGTTGGCTTTTGTTTCTTGGATAGACAGTAAACTACTTGAGGAAGGGAACATGTCTTTATTTAGCTTTCTCTCTCCAGGGCTCAGAAGAGTGCCTAGAACATAGTCAGTATAGAATAAAGCTAAACATTTGTGAAAGAAGAGATGCTACCACCACAAAAGTGAGTGAAGGAAGCTGAGGTCAAATGCTTTCTCTTAAGTTGAAGTTTCCCTTTAACTTGTACTCTTTCCTCTGTCCTCCCTCAATTTCTGCTTACCTTTCCAAAATGTCCCTAGTCCTGCATTAGTTATCGGTGTGCTCATATTAGTTATTTATAAATGATTTGAGGATAAGACCTATATAATGACAATAATAATAGTGTCATTTATTGGGCACCTACCATCTGCTGGACAGGGGCCAGGGCCGTGCCGTATGCTCTCCAGCGTACATCTGCATCTTGTTACAAGGCAGATTCTGGTTTCATAGACCTGAGTTGACCAGAGTTGCTGCATTTCTAAAAGGTGATGCCTGTGCTGCTGGTCCCAGGACACACTTGGGGTAGCAAAGTGCAAAGGACCTTAATTTGTTTAATTCTTTAACCAATCCAGTGAGGCAAGTTTCTGGCACTCCTTGCATTTTGCATTGAGAAAACTGAGTCTGAGCAGGTGAGTGAAGGTCACGCACTTGTTAGTGGCATTGGTATTTGGACTCAGTGCCACCAAACTTCAAAATGTGAGACCTTTCCAAAGGACCATCGCTTGCTTGGAGGTTTCCTTTAGGAGCCAGCTTTTCACTGATGGATCCTGGAAGGGGAAAGAAAATTATTTGCGTTTCCAAAAATAAGCCCAGGCCGTGCTCGGGCTCTGGAGGAAGGCGAGGTCTGGGAGGGATTATCATCTACTTGAGCAAGAGAGCGCACCCTTTTCCAGAGCACGATACTCCCTGTTCTTACCCAGGCCTGTGAGTGAAGGGCTCTTGGATCCAGCTGGGGGAGAGCCTGGCCTATCCCACCTCGCTCAGTGGGATAGCATTACCCTTAAAGGGAAAGACCTGCTCTCAGGAGGAAGAGGACAATAACTCACATTTCAAGGTCTTGCAGCTTTGTTAGCCCATCTCCACAACCTTCCTGTGAATAGACCTGAAAACCGAGGGTCAGACTGGCTCTTAAAACTGGTCCTCTGATTCTTCCAAATCCTGTGTAACACCACACTGAGTTCTTTGGGGTTCATGAAAAAAGGGTTTAGGGAAGATCCAGATATGCTGCTCTTGGGTGGAGGGAAATCCAGGAGAAATTTTCCTAGATTAGTGTAGTCTTATTTGAGCTGCAAGGCTGTGAGCAGATCCCTGGACTCTTTATTTACACAGTGTGTATAATAATTGTGAATATACATGCGTTTATATAGAATGTGGATCATCATTATTCACGGATTTCCTATTTGTGAATTTACCTACTCCCTAAAATTTATCAATAACTGCAAAAGTCGTATTCATGGTACATTAATTTGTGTGTGTGTGTGTGTGTGCGTGATTAAACTCAGAGCCTTTTGCAATGCTAGGCATGCACTCTACCAATGTTTTTTGATTATTGTGGGCATGTGCAGAGGAGTTAAAACTTTGTCACCTGACACACACTTTCCTAGCTGAGGTTGAACAGGAAGAGGTAACAGTGTCTGCTCCTTTGGGGATTGTCCTTGGCACAGTTATTTTCACTTCTCCTCCCTGATCCTTTGGCAAGGATTATGCCCTCTTGCCTGGCATTCTAAAGTCTAAAGAGAAGCCTCACCTAAATCATTAAGATGTTACCTGCTAAATGATCTTTCTTCAGACGACAGTACCTAGAACATCTGGTGACCTTTATAGTGCCCCTCCTTAGTCTTTCCTTCTGTGCATCAACTAACACAAAGTATCTAAGTTGCTGTGATGTTTAAATTGCAGAAAATTAATATGTCTGTTTTAAGAAAACACGGGAAGTAGCCACAGGAGGTCCCTTGCAGTGTTTCAGCCAGAAGGGGAAAAGAAGACCCCTGCTCTGGATGATGAGTGCTGCACTCAGCACGTAGACTTTCCGCCCGCTCCTTTCCCTCCCTGTTTGTTTTCCTGAGTCCCCCGAGATGGAGCTTTCATGATGATTGCCCCTCTGTCTTCTTCAGGGCCTGAGTCTTGAACCTGATTCCTTCCTACCAACTTTTGTCTCTTGAATTTTGGCCTTTGAAAGGTGAGCAGCCCAGACCGTACTATGGTAGCTGAGATGCTCTGACTTCTTGTTCCAGCTTTCAAGCCAGAGACAAGTGTCCTTCTCAGGATCTGTTTATTGCTCCATTGTTCACACTTTGTTGCATATCTTTGATGATCTTGCTTTTTTTTTTTTTTTTTTTTTTTTAAAGAGAGAAACAACTTTATTTAGTTTTTCACATGCCCTTAGTTGCTCCAACACTCAGTTGTGTACGTGGTGCTGGGGTTTGAACCTGGGTCCTCGTGCTTGCCAGGCAAGCGCCGAAACCACTGAGCCACCGCTCCAGCCCGATGATCTTGCTTTTTAAAAAGTCCCCTAAGAATATAAAACCAAATACGAGAAGAATGTGATGTGTCTTCCGGAAAAAAACACAGTGAGCTAGCTTTGTTCAGGTATGAGTTGCACGGCTGCTGGATGTGAGTTCAGTGTTAATGAATCAACAATATCTATATTACTGGAGCACCAGGACAGGAGAGCATCATGCTGACTCTTCAAGATGGCAATCTGAAGACAAAAGGCTTCCATTGCACCCCCGTGACTGATCAGGATATCTCCGGCTTCTCACCAGTTTTTTTAAGGTGCGTTTTGGGAAATGGCATTATGAATCATCAGTTCTGATCTCAGCATTGGTTTTGGGGAATAGAGACCTACGAGCGAACAGGGATTCTTTGTCCCGTGCACCCGCGGCGGCTGGTCCGCCGGCAGGCATTTGCACTCTCCAGCCTACATTCCCGCCTGCCAGAGTCCCTTCTGCAGGGGGGAAAATATCCTGCACAGCTTTAAAGACAGCGTACTGGCGAGGACACCTCCCGGACCTGTGCACTGTCTGGCGGCAGGATCAGTGACTGGAAAGAGCTTCCTAATAAGCACAGAGCAGCGGTTTGCGCAGAAGAGGTGGTGCGGGAACTGCAAGGACGTGAGAGCCGAGCAAGCCTCCGTACTACATCCGCGAACTAGTTACCGCACGTCCAGCCCGGCTGAGCAGGGCAAGACCTCTTTGGGACTGCAAAGCAAGCTCTAACTGCTCCGCCTGGAAGCAGCAGAGATCAAGGGTGGAAACAGGACCAGAAGGCCTGGCTGAAGCCCTGAAGAAGGTGGGGGAGCAGTCAGGGAAGGGGAGCATCCATTTTGAAAACCACCCTCCCTCTCCTAGACCCACATCCCCCGGGTATGAAAAAGAGGCTCATACAATTGTGCCCGGATCCTGCAGCTGAACGCAGGCAGTCCCAGCAGAAGGTGGGGTCAGGGGCCTGAGTCCTCCTCTCATAGAGGATCTGGGACTGAGGAGTAACAGGGTTCGGGGCTCTGTCCTCCCACCATAGACACTTCTTTCATAGGGCAGAGGAGCTGACCCCAACCCCAGGGACCAC
>PVKS010013614.1:0-16652 GCA_004027875.1 Aplodontia rufa
TGAGCCACCACTCCAGCCCTTATTTATTTATTTATTTATTTATTTATTAGATGGATATAGAGATACAATTGAAAGGGAAACATTATCAAATATTCAAGAACCATTGTATATATACTTAGTTATCCAGGGCTAATGCCATGTCATGGAAGCCCAGCTTGGGTTCCCCCTGTTGCTGTTTCCCCCAGAAGAACTCCTGAGTTAAATGGATATCTCATGGAGGACAGAGATCTCCTTCTGAGCTGATTCCCCCATATTCCCACCCTTCAGTCTCCTAGGAGTTCTTCCTAAGCCCTCCCCTGTCATCCCCCTCACTACACCTCCAAGTATCCTAGGGAGTCATTTTCCTGTTGCATTGAGAATCATACAATTTGAAGTTATTATTAGCTTAGCCGTCTAACATACTGCTTCCCCATGTATTCTAGCGTCCACAGATGAGAGAAACCATTCGGCCTTTGAGTCTCTGAGATTGGGATACTTCACTTAGCATAGTTCTTTCCATCTCCATCCATTTGTCCAGCCCCTCTTTTATTTTTTATTTATTTATTTATTTATTTTTCAGGGCTGAGGACCAAACTTGGGGCCTTGCGTGTTCTATGTAAGCGCTGTGCCACTAAGCTAAATCCCCAAAACCCCCAATTTTATTTTTTAATTAACATTTTTAAAATTTTTATTTTTATTTATTTTTATTTTTTTAAAGAGAGAGGGACAGTGAGAGAGAAAGAGAGAAACAACTTTATTTAGTTTTTCACATGGCCTTAGTTGCTCTAACATAACACTTAGCTGTGTACGTGGTGCTGGGGTTTGAACCCAGGTCCTCGTGCTTGCCAGGCAAGCGCTGAAACCGCTGAGCCACCGCTCCAGTCCCTTTTTTTTAATTTTAAAGGGATCCAGGAGATGAATAAGTACTGTTGTAACTGTGTTATGAGGCAAAAGATTAAGCAGTATCATGTCCAGAAATCTTGTCAGCTGCTGGGCATGGTGGTGCATGCTTGTAATCCTAGAGACTTGGGAGGCTGAAATATGGGGATTCCAAGTTCAAAGTCAGCCTCAGTAATTTAGTGATACCCTCAGCAATCTAGTGAGACCCTGTCTCAAAAATAAAAAATAAGGAAGGGGGCCTGGAGTGGTGGCTCAGCAGTTGGAGCACTTGCCTGGCATGTGCGAGGACCCAGGTTTGAACCCTAGCACCACATATACAACTAAGTGTTGGAGAAACAAAGGCTAGATGAAAAAATCAATAAAATTGATTTTCTCTCTCTTTCTCATTCTCTTTCTTTTTTAAAAAAGAAGGAAGGAAGGAAAGAAAAAACGGACTGCCAGGCACTGTAACCGCCATAACCGCCACGCCACTGCTCCAGCCCCAAGACTCTTTGTTTGAATGTACATCTCAATTATGGAACATTGAAGTAAATCCACAAGTGTTTGTTTATTTATTTATTTGGCATGAGGGATTGAACCCAGAGGTGTTTTACCACTGAGCCACATCCCCAGGCTTTGTACATTTTATTTTGAGACAACAGCTCACTGAATTGCTTAGGACCTTGAGAAGTTGTTGAGGTTGACCTTGAACTTCCAATCTCTCAGCCTGCCAAATCACTGGGATTACAGGTGTGTGCTGCTGTACTTGCCTCTTATTATTTTATTTCCAAATTTCCATAAGGAATATGTCAGTCTTTAAAACAAATTAATTTAAAAATGTAAAGTTATAAGTTATTTATTGTTTTATATGTAACAATTGCCCACCTTGTGCTTAATTTTGGTCTTTAATGTTTGGTAAGGAGATTCATTTAGTGAACTAGCACCATCTAGTGGACATTCATTGGAAATAAAAATGGGTGAACATTACATAGGTTTCTTTAAGAAAGTTCAGATACTAAAGTCACATCAATTGATCAGAATATTTCAAATATTAATCCATCTGGAATTCATTGGGGTATAAGGTATGAATTGGTACCCTTCTTTCCCAAAGAACCGGCCACTTATACCTCAAAATTTTCATTTGTTTTATTATCTATTTCTTTCCTCAATTATTTTAAATACTGCCTTAATAATATAATATATACATGCATACGTATTTGGTTTTTTTTTAATTTTTTATTTTGAGCAACCTTACAAGATTTTAACAAAAAAATATAAAATGTGTATAAAATATGCATATATTCTGGATATTGCAATTATCCCCAGGAGTGTCCCCCCAATTACCCTCCCTTATCCCTCCCTTCCCTTCCCATTATAACTCTAAAAAAAGTATTAGATTGTAAACCATTACATCTTATCTGGATTTAACTCATGCTACTAGACCAACTTTCTCATTGTCCAGGTGCATACGTATTTGTGTCCGTGGTGCTGGGATTTGAACCTGTGACCTCATGCCCACCAGGCAAGCGCTATAACCACTGAGCCATTGTTCCAGTCCCTTCTTCTTTCTTTTATTTATTTATTTGTTGTGGTACTGTGGATTCACCAAAAATAAAAAATAAAAAAATAGGGCTGGAGCAGTCGCCTGGAATGTATAAGGATGTGGGTTTGAATCCTAGCACCATGTACACAACAAAATGTCAGAGCAGTGAAAGCCACATGAAAAACTAAATAAAATTGATTCTTTCTTGTTCTCTGTCCCTCTCTTTTTAAAAAAAAATTAAAAATAAAAAACAGGCAACTGGAGCTGGAGTGGTGGCTCAGAGGTTATAGCACTTGTCTGGCATGTGAAAGGATGCAAATTCAAACCCTAGCACCATGTACACAACAAAGTGTTGGAGCAACGAAAGCCACATGAAAAACTAAATAGAGTTGATTCTCTCTCTCTCTCTCTCTCTCTTCCACTGTCCCTCTCTATTAAAAAAAAATAGCCAAGCACTAGGCAAGTAGTCTACTACTACTGAGCCACACCCTCAACCCTAGACAAGTCTTTAAAAATGTGACATCACAGGAAGGGGGGTAGCTCAGTGGTACAGCACTTGCCTCGCATGCAAGAGGCCCTTGGTTTGTTTGCCAGCACTACAAAACTAAAATCAAAAACCAAGCTGGGGGGAAAATCCCCCACACAAAACAAAACAAAGAAATCCCATGACATCACATACAGAATCCATAAAAGAAGGGGTTATTACATTTGATGGCACAGAAAATTAAATCTGGATAACCATGCTCTGATAATGTGTTAGCTTCTTGTTTCTGCGACAAAATACCTGAGAAAATCACCTTAAGACAGGGAAAGGTTTATTGTGCTCACAGTTCCGGAGTCCATGGTTGGTTGGTTCCGTTATGTTTTGGGCCTGTGCTGAGGCAGAACATCATGGAAGAGAGAACATGGTGGAGCAAAGCTTCTCACCTCATAGCATCCAGGAAGGAAAAAAAATCACTAGGTAGTCCCTTAAAGGGCGTGTTCCCAATGTCCTGACTTCCTTCCAGGTGGCACTACTTCTTGAAGGTTCTACCACCTTCCTGAAGAGAAAAGACCTGAAGATGCAGGAACTCTGTGTCTAGACTACCCTCAGGCTCAAGACTGCAACATCAGCTCTTGTTGGAATTTCTAGACTCTGGTCTACCCTGCTAATTTCAGATTTACCAGCCTCTACCAATCATGTGAGCCATTCCTTAAAACCTTTCTCTCTCTCTTTGTCTACACACACACACACACACACACACACACACTATTGGTTCTGTTACTTTGGAGAGTGTTAACTAATACAAATTTTAGTACAGTAGTTCTAAAGGAATAAGAATCTTTCTTTGTGTGTGGTACTAGGAATAGCACCCAGGGCCTCATACATAGTAGGACACACTACCACTGAGTCACACCCCCAGTCCAAAGGAATAAAATCTTTATTTTATGACACTGGGGTTTTTACACAGGGGCACTTAACCATTGAACCACATCCCCACCACCCCTTTTTAAATTTTTTAAAATTTCAAGACAGGGTTTTTGCTAAGTTGCTTAGGGCCTTGCTAAATTGCTGAGGCTGGCCTCACACTTGCACTCCTGCTGCCTCAGCTTCCCGAGTCTCTGTGCCACCATGCCCAGTTAACAATGAAATTTCATCTCAGGTTCATCTCAAAGTGAGCCTATGTGGGCTCCTGAACCCCTTCTGTGTTAGTTTCCAAAGTTCATGAATGGGGACTGGAGCGGTGGCTCAGCGGTTTCGGTGCTTGCCTGGCAAGCACGAGGACCCGGGTTCAAACCCCAGCACCACGTACACAACTGAGTGTTGGAGCAACTAAGGCCATGTGAAAAACTAAATAAAGTTGTTTCTATCTTTCTCTGTCTCTCTCACTGTCCCTCTCTCTTAAAAAAAAAAAGTTCATGAATGCTTAATTACAACAAGCATGCTCAGTAGTTGGCAGAATTTCCACATTGGTTCTCTGATGTACAGAGTAAGGGCTATTATGGTAGGAAAGGTCAGTGGAACCAACCACATGACGTGCCTCTGTCTAGGAAAATAGTAAATCAAAGGCAATACTGCACTTTTTACTCCCCCTGAGAATCCAAATAATACTTATGCAATCATTTAATTCTGGAAAATTCACAGTCTAAGCATTTATATCTCTTGTAGGGGTGAAATATAGAAGAATTAAGACACTGGGATGTGGGCAATGTGGGGGTAATTCTGGGTTAAGAACAAATGCAGATCGTATTGTTACTTTATATGCATTTACGATTTATGATAACTCAACTCCTTAATAATTTTTTTTTTAAAAAAACCAATAACTACATCCTGTGGGGATAGCAGAGATTAGGGCCATCATCAAGGACTTCACCACACCGGGTGAGGAACTATGATCAGCTGAGTTGCTTGTGAAGGCGAAGGGAACACAGAATGGATAGTGAGAACGTGACTCTAATACCAGCTATGACCAGGTGAGCAGTTGTAAAAATGAGGGACTGTAATCGTCATGAAGTTTTTCCTACCTATTTCATTATGAATATGTTAAATCAAACTCTTGAGACCAAGAGAGCTCTGAAATAAAGGATTTGTGAAGCTGCTATGGATGCTAGACTAAAGTAAATCAGGTCCTGGGACAGATTTCTTAAACCACCAGTGGCGTGATCAGATAGCAGGTGAAAAAAAAATGTCCACCAAATCTAAGAAGTCATGGTATTTTGTAAAAAAAAAAAAAAAAAAAAACTGGGAGGAGAAAGCATAAATCATTTACATTGAACCTACATCAGTTGTAGATAAGAGTGGCAGGCCAAGGGTTAGAGCTGTGGCTCAGTATTGACAGCACCTACCCAGCATGTATGGGGACTTGGGTTGGAACCCCAGCACCACATACACAGGGGAGTGTTGGAGCAATGAAAGTCACATGAAAAACTAGGTAAAGTTGATTCTCTCTCTAAAAAAAAAAAAGAATGTCAGAACAGTGTAATGCAGGCAAAGTCCTAGAGTAGGAAGAGAGTCCACAAAGAGAATTTTTTGCTGCTTCTTGTTTGGTTGGTTCTAATAGTGGAATGTGTTCACCAAACTTTAGCACACGGGAGAGGAATGTGCAGCAGTTTTTCTATCTCAGCTTATTTTGAAGTTGTCTGATAAAATAAACTATGTCTTCTCTCACTCCACCCTCTGGTCTGTAACTTAATTTAGGACATCTCAGAATTCCTCTTCTCAATATATTGTACCCTTGTAAATTATACAAATGATAAATATCTTGGGCTTCTCTTTCTTTTTCTCTTACGTAATCTAAGATGTATTGACTTAATGATCACAGTATGTAGTATCATTAATTTTACAATATATTTAAGATATGGGATGGTAAGAAGAGTAAATATCCTCAAGGACTTTACCTCCTCTTCTGGGGAAGGGGTTGGTGTATTTAGTTTGTAGGAAGAATGGCTCTATCATGTTAGCGGGAATTATCTTTTTTTTAAGAATTTTTTTTCTCTTTATTTGGAGGTTATGTGTAGTTTTTTTTTTTTAAGCTAGAGGGACAGTGAGGAAGAGAGAGAAAGAAAGAGAGAATCAATTTTATTCAGTTTTTCATGTAGCCTTTGTTGCTCCGAGACTTCTTGTGTACTTGGTGCTGGGGTTCAAACTTGCATACTTGTGCATGCCAGGCAAGTGCTGTAATCACTGAGCCACCATTCCAGCCCCTTATGTGTAGTTTTATGTGCTAACTTGACAGGGGATGAACCTGTAATGGTCAATTTTATGTGTCAACTTGACTGAGCCACAGGGCACCCAGATGTTTGATCAAGCATTATTTTGTGTGTGTCTGGGAGGGTGTTTCTGGATTAGACTATGTATTAAGAAATTGTAAGGCTGAAAAGATGGCTCAGTGGTATCATGCTTGCTAGAATGCATGAGGACCTGGGGTTTCAACCCCAGAACCACATAAACAACTAAATGGAAGAAAAACAAAAACCAGATGAAAAAAATAAAGTTAATTCTTTCTCTCTCTCTCTCTCTCTCTCTCTTTTTTTCCCTCTCTCTTAAAAAAAAAAAAAGACTATAACTGGGCATGGTGGTACACACCTGTAATCCAAGTGACTCAGGAGGCTGAGGCAGGAGGATCACAAGTTCAAAGCCAGCCTCAGCAACTTAGTGAGGCCCTAAATAGCTTAGTGAGACCTTGTCTCAAAATAATAAATAAAAAGGGCTAGGAATGTGGCTCAGTGGTTAAGCTCCCTTGGGTTCAAACCTTGGTAACAAAAAAACAAACAAAAGAGAGAGGGAGAGAGAGAGCGAGAGAAAGAGAGACTATGTATTAAGCAGATCACCCTTGCTAATGTGAGCAGGTCCTATCCTTGCAGTAGAAGCCTTGAATTAACAAGAAAGATCACTCTCCCATGACTAGGAGAGAGTTCCTCTTGTCTGGCTGCCTTAAGCGGGGTCAGTGGTTTCTTTTTGGCCTTGGGACTTGTCCTGAAACATGGGTTCTTACTGCATCTTGAGCCTTCAGGCTTTCAGACTGCAACACCAGTGGCTATCCTGGGCCTCCAGCTTGTTGACTACACATCTTGGCACTTATCAGCCTCCTGTTTATGTGAGAAATTCCTCTAGCGAAACTCTTTCCTTGCTCTCTTTCACATACGCACACATCCTTTTTGTTCTGTTTCTCTGAAGAACCCTGGCTTATGCACCAATGGAGTGAAAAATCATAAATTACATAAATGCTAATGTATTAAAGATTTTTTTCTCTGTTATGAAGATTATTATATCAGTTGATCATCAACACCTAGTATTGCCTGCAGTCCCTTTTTAATTTTTATTTTGAGACAGGCTCTTGCTAAGTGCCAAGGCTGGTCCAGAACTTACCATCCTCTTGCTTCAGCCTCCCAAGGCACTGAGATTACGAGCAAGCACCACTGCTCCTGGCTTTCTTTTTATTCTTTTTTCCCCTTTTTATTTTTATTTTTTTGGAGAGAGAGAATAAATTTTATTTTTTCATCTGTTTTTTGTTTTTCCAACACTTAGTTGTGTATGTTGTGCTAAGGTTTGAACCTGGGTCCTCATGCATGCCAGGCAAGCACTCTACTGCTAAGCCACTGCTACAGCCACTCCATTTTAAATTTAATTTGTTTTAAAGAGAGAGAGAGAGAGAGAATCAATTTTATTTATTTTTTCATCTGGCTTTTGTTCCTCCAACACTTAGTTGTGTATGGTGCTGGGATTTGAACCCAGGTCCTTGTGCTTGCAAGCAAGTGCTTCAACCACTGAGCAATAACTTCAGCCCTCCATTTTTTTTATTAGATGGATATAGAGTTACAATTGAGGGGGAAACATTATCAAATATTCAAGAACCATTGTATATATACTTAGTTATCCAGGGCTAATGCCATATTATGGAAGCCCAGCTTGGGTTCCCCATGTTGCTGTTTCCCCCACAAGAACCCCTGAGTTAAATGGATATCTCGTGGAGGTCAGAGATCTCCTTCTGAGGTGATTCCCCCATATTCCCACTCTCCAGTCTCCTAGGAGTTCTTCCTTCACACTCCCCCCTCTCCCCCTCCCTATGCCTCCAAGTATCCTAGGGAGTCATCTCCCTGTTGCGTTGAGAATCATACAATTTGAAGTTATTGTTAGGTTAGTCATTTAACCTACTGCTTCCCCATGTATTCCAGCTTCCACAGATGAGAGAAACCGTTCAGCCCTTGAGTCTCTGAGTTTGGGATACTTCACTTAGCATAATTCTTTCCATCTCCATCCATTTGATATCAAAAGCCATAATATCGTCTTCTCTAATGGCTGAGTAGTATTCCGTTGTATATATGTACCAAAGTTTTTGTATCCACTCGTTGAGTGAGGGGCATCTGGGTTGGTTCCATAGTCTAGCTATAGTAAATTGCGCTGCTATAAACATTGATGAAGCCACATCACTATAATATGCTGATTCCAACTCTTTTGGGAAAATACCCAGGAGTGGGATTGCTGGGTCATAAGGTGGTTCCATCTTTAATTTTTTGAGGATTCTCCACACTGCTTTCCATAGTCCAGCCCTCCATTTTTATTCTTGATTTAGTAAATTTCATTTAAGTATAGAGCTAGATTCCACTTTTATTTTTTTAACCTTTTCTCAGTACCAGAAATTAAACCCAGGGTCTCACACATGCTAGGCAAGCATTCTACCACTGATCCACACCTCCAGCCCTTTCTTTTAAATTTAATTTGAGACAGAGTCTTGCTAAATTGCTGAGGTTGGACTCATACTTCCGATCTTCCTACCTCAGCCTCCTAGGTCACTGGGATTACAGATGTGCACCACTGAGCTTAGTTGTGATTCTTAAAAACACACTTAACACATTATTATCATTTTTTAAAAAGAGATAGGGAGAGGCTGGAGCAGTCGCTCAGCGGTTACGGCGCTTGCCCAGCATGCACAAGTACACGGGTTCAAACCCCAGCACTCACGTACACAACTAAGTGTCAGAGCAATGAAAGCCATGTGAAAAACACAATAAAAATTGATTATTTAAAAAAGAGAGAGAGATAGGGAAAGAAGAAGAGAGAGAGAAAGAGAGAATCAATTTTATTTATTTTTTCATCTGGCCTTTGTTTCTCTGATATTTGGTTGTGTGTGTGGTTCTGGGGTTTGAACCTGGGTCCTCACACATGCAAGGCAAGTACTAAAACCACTGAGTCACTGCTCCAGCCCCACATATTTATTATTTATCCTCAAATAAACTCTACATTCAGCTAATTGTGAAAGCTAAGTTGGAGAATCCCAGTTCACAGTCACCTCAGACCTAGCTTCATAAAAGCTTTTCAAGCTTAATTCCCTGCAGGGCTGGAGTGGTGGCTCAGCGGTTGGCACACTTGCGTGGCAATTGTGAGGACCTGGGTTCAAATCCCAGCATCACACATACAGCTAAATGTTGGAGAAACAAAGGTCAGATGGAAAAATAAATAAAATTGATTCTCTCTTTTTCTCTCTCTCTCATAAAAAAAGATTAACGATTTGGAATAGTTCAAGTTCTCTTCAGGCAGTCTTGTCTCTGGCCCCTATGATAATATATGTATTTTCTTTTTTATTTCTTTTTTTTTTTTTTTAAAGGGAGAGGGATAGTAAGAGGGAGAGAGAGAGAAATAATTTTTTTATTTTAGTTTTTCATCCGGTTTTTGTTGCTTCAAGACTTCATTGTGTACGTGGTGCTGGGGTTTGAACCCGTGTACTCGCACATGCTGGACAAGCACCATAACCGCCAAGCCATTGCTCCAGCCCCATGTATTTTCTTTTAAACAGTACAGATGTGATATAAAGATGATTGCACAATGATTGAAAAGGTGAAGAAAAGGAAGTTGAGTCACTTCAATTTCTCACTCTGTGACTACTTCAGTCTCATGTTTAATTTTATGTTAAGTAGCTCAGTGGTAAAGTGCTTGCCTAGCATGCACCAGGTTCTGAATTTGATCTCCTGCACCACAGAACAAAACAGAGAAATAGTGTGAACTATGAGATACAATATATTTGTCTGGACAATACTTTCTTTTGCTATTTAACTGAATTTGAATAATTTCTTTAAAGTGGAAATGATTTGTAAATTGTCTTGAAACTAAGGAAGAGCTCAAGAGAATAAAGTTATTTTTATTACATGATTATTATTGAAAATAATTTAAAAGAGAAGACAATGACCACTTTAAAAATGATCAGCTCTGGGGCTGGAGCTGTGGCTCGACGTTTACAGCGCTTGCATGGCATGCGCAAGTACAAGGATTCACATTCCAGCACCCACGTACACAACTTAAGTCTCAGAGCAACGAAGGCCATGTGAAAAACTCAATAAAAATTGATTCTGTCTGTCTGTCTCTCTCTCACTGTCTCTCTTAAAAACAGAAAAGATCAGCTCTGGGTGTCAAGTAGTACAAATTAAGACACTAATGGACCTCACATGATGGTTCATCCAGAAACCTGATTTTCTAGCCTAAGTCTCTAGCCATGCCTTCTACTTCTTGAGAATTCTCAACTTTGGCTTTCCAGCTGGAGAAAGGCAAGGGGCGTTGGCTAACCCAGGTTCTTGCAAAAAGAGGGGTTCCATCCACTTTCCCTGAAGTCCCCAAGGCTTCTGCCATTAGTTGTAGATTCTCTTCATATGTAGCTTGTGCTGTGAAATGTTTTTCCAACAACACAAGCAAAGGAGAAGCCATGCCTTCCTCGATGGCTACGTTAATAGCTTTTCCTTCTCAAGGCTGCTAAAGACTTGTAATCTTACGGAGGCATTCAAACTCCTCTTCGAAGCATATAATCTCCACATATACTTTAGGATAGTGGATCCACACAGATGCCAGATTTTTGGGGGGATAATAAGTGTTTTCTATCTTTTCTGTCCATATCTGTCCAAGAAGTGGCTTAGTTGTTTTAAAAATCAGAGCCCCCAGAAACCAGTTATAAATCTCAAACTCTGTGTGTGTGTGTGTGTGTGTGTGTGTGTGTTTTCCTGGACACGCGCACACACACATAATTTACGTGCTTGTTACATAAATGGAAAATGTCTGCATGGCGAACTTAGATGCTGTTAACAGTGCTAATCCTCTGAGGATTCCAAGTTGGATAGGTTAGAGGAGGTGGAAAAGATTTTTACTTTTCTGTATTTTGTTTTATTTTTGGTACTAGGGATTGAATCCAGGGATACTTTAGCGCTGAGCTCCCAGTCCTTTTTATTTTAAGACAAGGCATCCCTAAGTTGCTGAAGATGACCTTGAATTTGTTACCCTTCTGCCTCAGCCTCCCGAGTCACTGGGATTACAGGTGTGTACTACTGTGTGTAGTCTGAATTTTACTTTTTATATTTCCTGTATCATTTGATTTATTTATTTATTGGTTGATTGACTGATTGATGGTACTGCAGATTGAACCAGAGACACTACCACTGAGCTACATCCCCAGTCCAATCTTTTTTATTTTTTTATTTTGAGATGAAGTCTCACTAAATTGCCTAGGTTGATCTTAAACTTGTGATCCTTCTGCCTCAGCCTACATAGGGTTTTTTTTTTTTAAATAGAGAGGGACATGGAGAGAGACAGAGAAAGAGAGAAACAACTTTATTTAGTTTTTCACTAAATGGCCTTAGTTGCTCCAACACTTAGTTGTGTACGTGGTGCTGGGGTTTGAACCCAGGTCCTCGTGCTTGCCAGGCAAGCGCAGAAACCGCTGAGCCACAGCTCCGGCCCCCTACATAGGGTTTTGATTTACATTTCCAGGACTCCTTGTGGGATTGAGATTGAATATATATTCATGTATTTATTGTGATATATTTTGATTTTTAGATGCCAAACAAAATCAGAACAGAAAGTGAAAACAAAATGAGTGTAGATCATTTTACTTAGGAATGATATTATCATATACAAAGGAAACCTCAAGGAATTATAGTCAGCATGGATGTTTAGAGTAGATATCCCAAAGTTAAGGAAAAGCTTTAGATTTCCCCTGAATCAAACATTTGCTGTAAAATAAAGTTGCATCACATGAGAACCAAAATGAACTTGGAGTGCCTAGAGCAGTTTCTGGCATATACTGGAGTCTTAGTTAACCACTTGGAGTCAGGAAGAAGACTCAGCTTGGTCATCCAGGAGGACAGAATGATACTATGTGTGTGGAATGCCTGTTTAGTTCCCAGGAACGGCCAAGTCAAGGGAACAAGCAGATCAGTTCTAGACCAGGAATGCCTAGATAAACTAGGACACTGATTTTCTCTCTGGTATGCTGGGAATTAGGGCAAGGTAGTGTTATCTGGAAAAGATAATTTTCTATTGGTGTATTATAGTTGTACATAATGACCGGGTTTGTTTTTAAACATTCATACATGCACACAATATAACAATATAATTTGGCCAATATCCCTCTCCAAGTTCCCCCCCCTTATCTCCTCCCAAGCCCCTAGGTCCCTTTCTTCTACTGATTTTATATATATAATCATATATATATGTGTGTGTGTGTGTGTGTGTGTGTGTGTGTATAACTTTTCCAGTTTTTATTGATTGTTATATGTGTGTGTGTATATATATATGTATATATAACTTTTCCAGTTTTTATTGATTGTGTGGGATATACTTTAGTGCCTTAGAGGTGCAAAATATTCTTTTTTATTCCCCTCTTTTCCCTTCCCCTTTCTATCCCCTTTTCTTTCTTTACTCTACTAGACATATTTTACCTTGTCCATTAATTTGTATTTGAATGATTCATTAAGGAAAGAAAACTACAGGTTAATATCCCTGATAAACATAGATGCAAAAATCCTTAATAAAATGTAGGCAAACAGCATTCAAAAACACATCAAAAAGATAATATACCATGATCTAGTGGGATTCATATCAGGGATGCAAGCTTGCAAATCAATAAATGTGATTCATCACTGAAACAAAATTTAGGACAAAAATCACATGATCATTTCTTTTTTTTTTTTAAGAGAGAGGGACAGTGAGAGAGACAGACAAAGAGAGAAATAACTTTATTTAGTTTTTCACATGGCCTTAGTTGCTCCAACACTTAGTTGTGTATGTAGTGCTGGGGTTTGAACCCTGGTCCTCGTGCTTGCCAGACAAGCGCGGAAACCGCTGAGCCATCACTCCAGTCCCTGATCATTTCAATAGATACAGAAAAGGCCTTTGATAAAATCTAACACCCATTTATGTTAAAAACACTGGAGAAGCTAGGGATCAAACAAACTTACCTCAACATTGTGAAGACCATTTATGACAAATTGAAAGCCAACATTATAGTAAATGGAAAGAAACTATAAGCAATCCCACTATATTCAGGAACAATACAAGGCTGTCCACTCTCAACACTCCTATTTGGTAGAATTCTCAAAACATTAGCCAGAGCATGGGCTGGAGCAATGGCTCAGCGGTTATGTCACTTGCCCAGCATGCAGCAGTACATGGGTTCAAACCTCAGCATCACATACACAACTAAGTGTCAGAGTAATGAAAGTCACATGAAAAACTAAATAAAAATTTATTCTCTTTCTCCCCCCTCTCTCTCTCACTGTCCATCTCTCTTAAAAAAAAAATTAGCCAGAGCAACCAGGCAAGAAAAAGAAATCAAAGGGATAAAAATAGGAAAAGAAGAAGTCAAACTAGCTCTGTCTGTTGATGATATGATCCTATATCTAAAAGACCCAAAAAAATTCCACCAAAAGACTTCTAGAGTTTATAAATGAATTTAGCAAAGTAGCAGGATACAAGATCAACACCCATAAATACATCAGCTTTCCTAAACTCTAACAGTGATTCAACTGAGGAAGAAATCAGGAAAACCATCCCATTCACAATAACCTAAAAAAAAAAAAAGTTGGAAACTAATCTAACCAAGGAGGTAGAAGAGCTCTACAACAAAAATTACGAAACACTGAAGAAAGAAATTGAAGAAGAGCTTAGAATGTGGAAAGGCATTCCATGTTCTTGGACGGGCAGAATTAATATTCTCAAAATGGCCATACTACCAAAAGCACTATGCAGATTTAATGTAATCCCTCAAAATACCAATGATACTCTTCACAGAATTAGAAAAAAGTTCTTAAGTTCATTTGGAAGAAGAAGAGACCCAGTATAGCCAAAGCATTACTAAGCAAGAAAAGTGAAGCAGGAGGCATCATAATATCTGGTCTGAAATTATCCTGCAGACTAGTAACAAAACCAGTATGGTAGTGGTATCAAAATAGACACAAAGACCAATGGAATTGAATAGAAGACACAGAGGCAAATCCACAAACCTGTTCCTGTATGATATTTGACAAAGATTGCAAAAATATATCTTGGAGAAAAGACACCCTTTTCAATAAATGGTGCTGATGGAAAGCTAGATAGTTATATGCAGAAAAATGAAATTAGATCCTTATATGTCACCCTGCACAAAAGATACTTTCTTGCATGCATGCCAGGACAGCTGCCCCTTGGGATGCTGGTCATAAAATGGGACAAAGCAAGCTAAGCTAATGCTGCTTCTGTGATGTCATTTATTTTTTTTTAAAAAATTTTTTAGAGACAGGGAGGGAGAGAGAGAATCAACATTATTTAGTTTTTCATGTGTTTTTTATTGCTTCGACACCTAGGTGTGTATGTGGTGCTGGAGTTTGAACCCAGGTCCTTGCATATGCCAGGCAAGTGCTCCAACTGCTGAGCCACCACTCTAGCCCCTCTGTGATGTAATTTATTTTTATTTTTATTATTTTTTTTAAAGAGAGAGGGACAGTGAGAAAGACAGAGAAAGAGAGAAACAACTTTATTTAGTTTTTCACATGGCCTTAGTTGCTCCAACACTCAGTTGTGTACATGGTGCTGGGGTTTGAACCCGAGTCCTCATGCTTGCCAGGCAAGCGCTGCAACCACTGAGCCACTGCCCCAGCCCTTCTGTGGTGTAATTTAGAAGACTCTTCTCCTTGTGGAAATTGGTGCCCATCAGAGCATTATGGAGATGGAAATGCTCATCTAGCAGCTGCTCCTGATAAAGTGTGGAGGAGAATAGGAGGTGCCACTTTCTGTGAGGTCTCTGGTATGCAGCAGTGGTGCATCTGTCCAGCCCTTCACTATTGGACCTACCCTGTAAGCATTTCTCAATAAACCCTGTACCTCATATCTCATTTCCATCATCATCTTTGGTCTCTTGGCAACCTATCTGACTGCTCTAGCACAACTGGGCAGTAGACGTGGTATAGGTTGTCTTCACTGTAGGACCAGACTAATGAAGTGCCCCAATCTGGAATTATTGCAGAGTCTTATCCGCTGAAGGGCAAGTGTGACAGTGAATTATAATCTAGCTCCTAAAGCTTCTCCTTGGAAGTTAACACATGTTACTCTATATTTCATTAACCAAGGCAGGTCACATACCACTCCTTATGTTCAACAGATCAGGATGCATAATCCTCCCTCAGAAAGAGGAAGTGGATCATTACAAACAATTATACAAACTACAACAGAAGTCATTAGGTTTGGCAACTGGGAAATCACTAATGATCTTTGAAAAAGGACTTCACTAGAGAGTTGAGTCCTAATAATAATGGTGAGAAGTTATTGACTGTACACTATAGCCCACATTCCGTGCTGAGTGCTTTACCTTTAGTATTCAGTTTAATCATTGGCATTACAGATCAGGAAACCTAGTTTCGGAAAGATTCAATACTGGCTTAAGTTCATATACCTAGAGAGTGGCAGAGCACAAATTTAGGTTATTTGTCTTTGGTCACCAGGTCAGTTTTTAACCCCTGAAATTAAAACTGTGGCAGGAGGGTTGCAAGTTCAAAGCCAGACTCAGCTGTTAGCAAGACTCTCTCAAAATAAAAAATAAACAAACAAAAAATGGGCTGGGGATGTGGCTCAGTGGTTAAGTGTCCCTGGGTTTAATCCCTGGTACAAAGAAACACACAAAATAAAGCAACAACAATAAAAACTCTCTTAAATGGAGGCAATGGCAAATGTTGATTGCATTTTGGAGAAAGTTTGATAGAAGATGAATGCTTAAGAAGGGCTAGGATTCTGGGAAGATATTTTCAGGTGGATTTAGAAGGCAGGGGAAAAGGATCCAAGGGAAGAGAGACTGTTAATGCCAGAGAAAGCTAGCTCTTGTTTTGTGTGAGTGTGGCTATTTATTTTATTGGCTATTTTGAGAACTTCAGTATCTATTTAGTTACTTCTGGTGGTTAAAAGGAGTGGGGAATTGATGGACATCTATTACTGATGGTAGAATGAATTTTTTTTGCATTGTCCCAAATATTCTCTTCTGAATTTTGGAATATAAAGTAATAAATTGAAAAATGTAAAATTAAGCCACTATTTTAAAAGGAATGAAATTCTGATATATGCTTCAACATGGATGGACCTTGGAAACTTTATGCTGGTGAAATAAGTTAGACCTGAATGCACATGATACTGTATTATTCCACTTAAATAAATATTTAGAGTAGGCAACTTCACAGAGACAGAAAGTAGATTACAGATCCCCAGGGGGTGGGGGAGGAGGGAATGGGGAGTTTATAGCTTAACTGGTACATAGTTTCTGATTGAGGTGATGAAAAAATTTGGAAATAGATTGTGAATTTAATGAGTGCCACTACATTGCACACTTTAAATGACTGAAATGGTTAAGTATATGCTATGGATATTTTTATCATAATTAAAATAAAATAATAAGAAAATTTACTGTAAGTTAGAATTAATCCTTTGGGGGCTGGAGCAGTGGCTCAGAGGTTTCGGCGCTTGCCTGGCAAGCACGAGGACCCGGGTTCA
>PVKS010013614.1:16752-50438 GCA_004027875.1 Aplodontia rufa
TGAGCCACTGCTCCAGCCCCAGAAGTACTTTTTAATGAAATATGTGTTACGTTTCCATGAAGAAGCCACCACAATTTTTTTTTTTTTTATCGAAAAGTAACTTGCAGGAGGTGCTGGAGAGGTTGCTCAGCGGTTAGAGCGCTTGCCTGGGATGCACGAGGAACCAGGTTTGAACCCCAGCACCACATTCACAACTAAGTATGGAAGAAACAAAGACCAGATGAAAAATTAAAGTTGATTCCCTCTCACACCCTCTCTTTAAAAGAAAAAAAAGAAAAGTGAGCAGGAGCCGGGCACCGTGGCACATGCCTATAATCCCAGTGGCTTGGGAGGCTGAGGTCAGAGGATTGCAAATTTGGGGCCAGTCTCAGCAACTTAGGGAGACTGTCTCAAAATAAAAAGCAAAAAGACTGGGGTGTATCTCAGTGGTAAAATAAATAAACAAACAAACATCAAAAATCAAAACAAAGCAAAACAACAACAACAAAACAAAGGAAAAACCGACACTAACCCTCTGGGTTCAATCCCCAGTACAAAAAAACAAAAACAAACAAAAACAGCAATCAAGGATCAGGATGCTTTACACGTGGAAAAAGGATGCTTTTGGTTTGTTATGATTAAAGGTTCTAGGCAGGGAATCTAGAGGTAGGAAAACTAGTAGTGAGCAACCTATCTGGTTGGTCTAGCAAACATATTTGACTTTCTCTGGTTGGTCATGGAGTGAAGAGGGATGAGTAAAATAGGACATTCGGCAACATTCTTGAAGAAATACTGACCACTTTGAGTTGATTTCTGTGGAAGTTTTGGTTTGGCTTATGTGGGTTTTATTATATGTGGTCTAGCTTTGTCCATTTGTCCATTAAATCTCTCACTCATTAATAGAAGCCAGCAAAATGACAGAATTAATTCCACAAGGACATGAGAAACTGAAATTTATACATAATCACTGGAGAAAGGAACACTGAAATAAAACTGCTAAAATAATACCAAAATGCCTATTTCTCAGGATAATGCAATCTTTTTTATTTTTTGGTACTGGGGATTGAACCCAAGGTCACTTTACCCCTGAGGTACATCCCCTTCCCCCCCCCTTTATTTTTTTTGAGACAGGGTCTCCCTAAGTTGCTTAGGGTCTTGTTAAATTGCTGAGGCTGGCCTCTCTTGTGATCCTTCTGCCTCAGCCTCTGGAGCTACTAATATTACCGGTGTGACCCGCTACGCCTAGCAGGATAATGCAATCTTAACCTTCTCCCACTACATGTCATCAGGTTCCTAACTTTTGTTAAGCTCTAACTTTGCCAGACTGTAAAACTTCTGGGGCCCTAATCAATGATTATTCAAAAGAAGTTACAATTTTTGACGGTGTCAGTTGACCATTGCGTGGGTTTATTACAAACTCCTCTTCAATGAAACAAATAGATCACACAATATTCATCTTTTGGCTTTGTTTCCAATTTTTGGATTAAATTTCAAGCATTATTTCATTTAATTGATATTTTTGTGTGTGTGCTGGGACTCAAACCCAGGGCCTCGCGCATGCTAGGCAAGCACTCTGCTAAAGAGCTAACATCTCCAGTCTTTAACTCATTTAATCTTAATCATAGTTGAATGCAAATAACCCATTGTGATAGTACAATTATTATTTCCTTTCCCGGATCAAAAAACCGAGACACAGGTTAAGAAATGTTAAGGAATGACTAGTAGTAACCAATCAAACGACAGCTACAGAATAGTTGACCCCTAGCTGCACTGCCTTTTTAGCTTCTGAGGAAAGGACTGCTGTAGGGTACGGGCAAGGCCAAGCTCTTTTTCGTTGCTCTACTTCCACCCATTTATGTTGCTTCTGTGTCCAAATCCGCTTGTAAGACAGCGTACAGGTGTGAAAAGAGCCCGGGCTGGGGGTTCATTAATTGGTCTCCAAGTCAGTGTTTGTTTTTGCTTGTTGTGATGTTTCTTCACTTGTAAGAGCTCGAAAAATGTTCTCTGAAGTTCAGGTGCTGGTGAGTGTCATTTAGGGAAAGTCACAAAATTAATGTTGAAAGCTCGGATCCCGGGCTGGAGCGGTGGCTCAGCGGTTAAGGCGCTTGCCTGGCATGAGCAAGGACGCGAGTTCGAAAGCTGCATGGAAAACTAAATAAAATTGATTCTGTCCCTCTCTCTTAGAAAGAAAAAAAAGAAAGAAATGTCGGCTTCCCACGTTGGGTCGGTTCCCGGAGACTGCTGGCGACTGCTGGTGGAAGATCTCATTGGCTTTGAGTTTCTGCAAAGAAAAGTGTCATCCGTCTGCTTTGCACCGACCATCCGGTACCTCCCACTTAGAGCGGGTCCTCGGCCCCGCCTCCAGACGCCCTCTCGTTGTCAAGGAGACCAGGACGCCCTAGCGTGCGCCTTCCCTCCCCGCCCCTCCTAGGTGCCCCAGGTGCGGCACCCGATGACGCATGCGCGTGCCGGGTGGCGAAGGCGCCGCGGTGGCTGCCGGGACTGAGCGCCGAGCCGCCCGATCAGGAAGTGGCGGGCGGAGCCTGGGGCCAAGCAGCCGTCTCTGCCGCCGCCGCCGCCGCCGCCAGTGGCGAGACCCCGACCTGGTGGGTCAGCGCCGGGCGTGCGTGCGGGCAGGCGGGGGCGCTGACGAGGAGCAGGAAGCGGCGGCCGCGCCGGGGTCTGCGGCTGGCCGAGGCGGAGGCGCAGGGAGGCAGCGGCGGCGGCGGGTCGCGTGGGGCTGCGCTCCCAGGTCAGGTAGGAACGGTGGCCGCCGTGTGAGGGGCTCCGAGCCGGGGCTTCGTGTCCGCCGGGGCCGAGGCGCGCCACTTCTTCCCGAGGGGATGAGCGTGCCCTGCGCTCGCGGGGAGCGTGGGCTGCCGTTCTCCACGCGAAACGCGTCGCGCATGTTAGCAGCTCCTGCGAGCATTGTGTTTTAGGCCGGCTGTTCACTGAGCAAAGTTTTGGGTGGGAAATAGGGAAAATACACGCTCGGTGGCCGGTTGTGCCCTCTCCTGTGCCTCAAGTTTCCAGTGGCAGTAGCCGAGCGAAACGTGTGTGTGGCTTGGGGACCTCGGTGTCCAGCGAGGCTGACACGCGGACTGGTTTTTCTGCTGCCCTTTGAAGACCAGTAATGATTCCCAACTTTAATTGTAGCAGTTTCCTACGAATTCTAAAGACGTTTTT
The DNA here is from genome assembly GCA_004027875.1 of Aplodontia rufa. Taxonomy (NCBI): domain Eukaryota; kingdom Metazoa; phylum Chordata; class Mammalia; order Rodentia; family Aplodontiidae; genus Aplodontia; species Aplodontia rufa. Next base: position 19,918 of record PVKS010013614.1, read on the forward strand.
CCAGAGCAGAACGTTGCGGTCTCTTTTTCGTCCACTTACACATTTCTGTCCCACAAGAGGTAAGCAGCTCCCGGCCAGGTGCCAGTGGCACCGCTGAGGCTGAGGCCGGGGAGAAGCAGAGGAAAAGTGCCAGGGCTGAAAGAGCTCTCGGGGGCAAAGAACGCAGGCCCTGGGGCCCGCGCCCGTCCCTCTGAGCGGTGGTGTTTTTTTGTTTGTTTGATTGTTTGATTTTTTAAAAAGCAGGGCATGGAGATGTGTCCTGTTCACGACATAGGGCAGTCCTGAGATTGAAAACAGTCATGCAAGTTTTGAAAAAGGAGGAGGAATTAAGTGGAGCATGCTGTAGCGAAAGACACGTTGTTTGTGCTCTAGGTTTCATCGAAAAGTGGTACCCACAGGTCCCGTTGCTTTAGAGACCTGTGGGAGCATTCATCTCAGGCCTGGTGTGAGGAACACTTGACTTTGAAATTCAGAATACACTGTTCCTTCCATCTGTGTGACCTTAACTGTGCCTCTTTCTTTTAAATTTCACATGTTAAAATAGTAGTTAACACTAATAAAACGTTTAGGTTTTTATAAACTACAGCTTTGTTTAATCTGTCATAAAGTCATTGTTTGTGTCCTATATCAATGAACTGTCTTCCTAAGGTGAAATAAATGTTTCCTGTTTTAGGAGTTTACAATCTACTTTTTCCCCTCTACTTTCTCACTTGAGAATTATTATTATTTTTTTATTCTTGACCTCACCCCCCCCAACCCCCATCAGAAGACTCTCCCATCTCCCACAATCTGGTATTAATCATTTGTTATTTCTTACCAGATCCAACTCAATAGTATGGAAATAACATTTGTATGGCTTCATTATTTAAAAAAATCACTATCTTGGACTGAGGATGTGGCTTAGTGGTAGAGTACTTGCCTAGTGTGCATGAGGCCCTGGGTTTGATTTCCAGCACTGAAAAAATGAAAAATCACTTTCACACATTCTCTCACTTTATTTTTGTAGTTGAGCTGGATATATGGAGCATTAATGTTCTTGTTTTACTTAGGATGAAATGAAGTTAGGTTTTGTGGATTGCTTAGCCATATGGCAGTTAGGAATTGAAACTGAGAGAAGGTAGGACTTTGGTTAACAGTGTGATGATTCTTCACTCCTCACTTAACTGAAATTCACATTGATATTTCTTTAACAGTGGTAATATTTTTAATTTTTAGCACCCTAATTCACATTTTATTTATTTTAGTTAATGATCGAAAGTTTACCAGTTTTTAAAGCATACCATTTTATTTATAGGCAGTTCTGACTTTTTTTTTTGGGCAACAAACCTAAATTTGCCCTTAGTTTACATCCAGTAGTCCTGATGATGTTTTTAGGGCAGTGTTGTCCAGTAGAAATACAATAGGAGCTTCAAGCGTGAACCACACTTGTAATTTAAACTTTTCTAGTAGTTTTATTTTTAAAAAACATAAAAATTGGTTAAATCAATTTTAATATTTAACCCAGTGAATCTGAAAATTATTAATACAACATGCAGTTAATGTAAAATATCATTAGTAATCAAAAGCACATTTTTCGTACTGTTCGACATCTGGTAATTTACACTTACAGTACAACTCAATTCTAACTAGCCACACTTCAGATGCTTAAAAGGCACCATATTGGATAGTACAGTTCTAGAGCTTTAGAAAATAATTGTTTCTCCTTTCTCTACTGCTTACTGCCTAGCTTAGCACATGATAAAATACTATTTTTGTGTGTGTATGAATGAATAAGTGAATATATATAAGTGCTGGAGAACTAATCGATAATTTTATTTGGGAAATACCTTGTTGAGATTTTTATGGATTTGGTATTCAGGTTTGAGTGGCTTGAATTTGTACTACACATAATTTATTTTTGTCTTTGTAGCAATATGGATCCAAGTTTATTGAGAGAACGGGAGTTATTCAAAAAACGAGCTCTTTCCACTCCTGTGGTAGAAAAACGTTCAGTGTCTTCTGAGTCATCATCATCATCAAAGAAGAAGAAGGCAAAGATAGAGCATGGAGGATCATCAGGCTCTAAACAAAATTCTGGTTAGTACAATTGTTTCAGGTTGTTTGATTTTATTTTTTAGGAAAGCATTTGGTAACGGCAAGTTGGGCATTAATATTGATTTTTAGACACTTGGTAAAATAAGAGAGATGGGATGATAAGAGAATTTAAGCCAATATGTTAACAGTGTTGTGTGGTTAAAATTTAGATTATTCTTGCTTTGAAAGAATAATTTCAGTGAAGTTACATACCATATAGTTCACTCATTTAAAATGTATAATTCAAAAGTACAAAATTGTACAATTATTACCTACTCTCTAGTTTTAGAATATTTTTGTCATTACCTAAACATCCAATGTACCCATTTGCAATACTTTCTATCCCATTCCAGATAACCAATAATGTACTTTCTTTTTTTTTTATATTTGCCTTTTCTGGACACTTCCTACACATGAAATTGTATAATGTGGGCTTTTATGTGCCTTTTTACTTAGTGTGCAAAACGTATCAATTCTTTTTTCCAGTTTGTGGCTGAAGAGTTTTCCACTGTATGGGTATTTCATAATTTATTTGTCAATTAATAGATATTTGGCTCTTTTGAATAGTATTGCTATGAGCATTGTGTACAAATATGTAGACATGTTTTTATTTCTCTTGGATAGAGAAATAGTTGTGGAATTTCTGGGTCATATGGTAAATTTGTGTTTAACTCCCTGCCCCCGCAGATTAAATCCATAGATGACTATTGGGTTACACCCCTTTTTATTTTTTATTTTATTTTTCAGGGCCGAGGACCGAAATTAGGGCCTTGCATGTGCTAGGCAAGCGTTCTGCCACTGAACTAAATTCCCAACCCAAGCCCCGTCCTTTTTTATTTTTATTTTTATTTTTATTTTATTTTTATTTTTATTTTTTTAAAGAGAGAGGGCCAGTGAGAGACAGAGAAAGAGAGAAACAACTTTATTTAGGTTTTCACATGGCCTTAGTTGCTCCAACACTCAGTTGTGTACATGGTGCTGGGGTTTGAACCCGGGTCCTTGTGCTTGCCAGGCAAGCACCGAAACCGCTGAGCCACCGCTTCAGCCCCTTTATTTTTATTTTAAGACAGGATCTTCATAAAATTTCCATAGTGCCCTTGAACTTCTGATCCTTGTGCCTTAGCCTCCCAAGTAGCTGGGATTATAGGCCTGTGGCAAGGTGCTGACTATGTTCAAATTTTTGAGAGACAATGGAAATGACTGTACCATTTTATATTTTCACCAACAAAGTATGAGAATTCTAGTTTTTTCTCATGTGTATTAACACTCGCTGTTCCTTGTCTTTTTGATCATACTATTCCTGGTGGCTGTGTGGTTTTAATATGGATTTCCCTAATGACTGATAGTGTGAACATTCTTTGATGTGCTTTTTGACCATATATATAGTGGTCCTAGTGAATTGTCTGTTCTCCCCCACCCCCATTTTAAAAAATTGGGCTCTTTGTCTTCCTGTTGATTTGGAACTATTCTTGATGTATTTTGGGTGCAATTCCTTGATCTGAAATATACTGTATTTCCATGTATTTTCTCTAAGCTTGTGCTTATTTTCTTTTTTTGGTACCAGGGATTGAATGCAGGGGTGCTTAGCCACTGAGCTACATCCCCAGTCCTTTTTATTTTTTATTTTGATACAGAATCTCACTAAGTTGTTTAGGGACTTGGTAAGTTGCTGAGGCCGGCTTTGAACTTGTGATCCTTCTGCCTTGGTCTCTCAAGCTGCTGGGATTACAGGTGTGTGCCACCACACATGGCTGTCCTCTCTTTCTTTATTTCTTTTTCTTTTTTTTTTTTCTTAAATTTTGGGAATACTGGGGATTGAACCTAGGGCCAGTACGTACCACTGAGCTACTTCTGCAGCCCCTCTTGGCTCTCTCTTTAATTTCTGAATGTTAGCACTTTTTGTTTTCTGTCTTTTTTCTAGGTCAGTCTGGTTTGACAGTTTTGTTGCTCTTGTTAAAGAGCTAATGTGGTTTTATTTTTTGTGTGTATTTTTCATTATTTAAAAAATTTCATTTATTTTCACTTTAATGTTATTTTCTTCCTTCTGTTTATTTTGGGTTAGTTTACTCTTAAACAACAAAATCATTGCAAGGTAATTCTCAACAGAAATTATTTAGCTGTGTTATAATGCATCAGTAATAATCCTTAGTAACATTATCTTGTTAAGATATCCTTCAAGCTACTTTACTGATTTTACAGCACATCTAATCCATCAAAGTATGCCTGTCATTTTATTAACATGTTCATGAGGCTTATCTCTTACTCCAGTGAAATTTACGTTGAATTAACTCATAGTAAACATAATTTTAAAAACTGCTTAAACATCTACACAGAGCTACTCTTAAGAGTTACTTACTCTTTTAGGTTTTAGCTTTAAAGTGATATTACAGTAGTTCCTTCCCCCTTTCATCTGGGAATACATTCAAAGACTCCCAGTGGATGTGTGAAACTCTGGATTATACCAAATCTTATTTGTACTTTGTTTTCTCGTATACATATGTTCCTACAATATAGTTTAATTTTATAAATTAAGTACATGAAGAAAGATGAACAATAATAGCTAATAGCAAAATGGAACAATTACAACAATATGCTGTAATAAAAGTTGTGTGAATGGTCTCATATTCTGTCAGAACCTCTTATTGTAACTGTGTTCATTCTTTTTTCTAAAGAGAGAGGGATAGAGAGAGAGAGAATCAATTTTTATTTAGTTTCTCATCTGGTCCTCGTTGTGTATGTGGTGCTGAGTTTCAATCCCACATCCTCGCGTATGCCAGGCACGAATTGTAACCACCAAGCCACTGCTCCAGCCCAACTGTGATCATTCTTCATCATCTTGTGATGACATGAGATGATATAGTGCCTACATGATGAGATGATGGGAGGTGAATAACATAGCATTGTGTCATACCATATATAAGGGTTATTTGAATATAAGCATTGTTACCATGACAGTTGATCTGATAACCCATAGAGCTAAGTGACTAACAAGGTGGGTAGTGTAAGCAGTGTGGGTACACTGGATATAGGGATGGTCCATGTTCATGGTGGATGGACCAGCACAGACAGAGATTTTATCATGTTTCTCAATATGGTGGACAATTTAAAATGTGCATGCCTATAATCCTAGCAACTTGAGAGGCTGAGGTTGGAGGATTAAAAGTTTGAGTCCAATGTCGGCAACTTAGATCCTCTCTCAAAATTAAAAAAACTAGAAATAAAAAAATAAAACGGCTGGGGATGTGTATGTAGCTCAGTGGCAAAGCATGTCTGGGTTCAGTCCCTAGTTACCCCCCCCCAAAAAAAAAAAGAAAGAAAAACAAAACCAAAAAACTTATGATTCTTTCTGAAATTTTCCACTTAATGTTTTAGGTACATGGATAAATGGGGACTACTATACTCCTCTTCTCCAGTCTTAATTCATTGTTTAGCCTTTACTTTCCATAGCTCATCAAACTTTTTTTTTTTTTTTGTCATTATTGTTTTTGTTTTCCTTTTTTGTGGTTCTGGGGATTGAACCCAGTGCCTTGTGCATGCAAGGCAAGCGCTCTACCTAGAGACCACATCCGTAGCCCTCTTCAAACTCTGATAGAGTTAGCATGATTGCTTATTTGCTGTTGTATCCTTAGTATCTGGGATAATCCTCCACCCACAGTGAAGACTCAATAAATGTTGGTTGAATGGCCAAATAACCTACAGGATAGGGTGGGAGAAAATGTTGATAGTGTATATCAAACAATCTAGTTTTTAAAGAGACCCATATACAGTAAGGACCCCAGAGTTTATTATTCATAAAAATGTGGTTTTAGCAATGTTCGGAATATCTCCTGGTCACCAAAGTATTTTTTATACTTAGTTTTACAAGTCCTTTCAACATTGTTTACATTGTGTTTGTTTCTAATGTTAGAATATAAAAATCCAATATTTTGTAGAAAGTGATTTTTAGATGGTCAATTAGGATTCTTCAAAGTGAAAATAACAAATTTCTGTTCCCCTCTTTTTATCACATAGTTATTTATTACACAGAGTATCATTCCATGAAAAAGAAGTCCTTTATAGTCCATGGCAGTCTTCTCTCCCACATATTTTTTTTTCCCTTAGCAAAAGCAAGAGAGACAAAGAATCAGTTTATTTATTTTTTCATCTGGTTTTTGCTCTTCTGACACTTAGCTGTGTTTGTGGTGCTGGGGTTCAAATTGGGTCCTTGTGCATTTCGGGCAAGTAGTCTATCACTGAACCACTGCTCCAGCCCCTCCCATATTACTCGTCGTCGTTGTTTTTTTTTTTTTTTTTTTGGTTTGTTTTTTAAAGAGAGAGGGATATATAGAGAGAATCGGTTTTATTTTATTTTTTTAATCTGGCCTTTGTTTCTCTGACACTTGGTTGTATATGTGATGATGGGGTTTGAACCTGGGTCCTTGTACATGCCAGGTAAGCTCTCCAACCGCTGAGCTACCGCTCCATCCTCCACATTACTCTTAATATAGCATCTATTTTAATTTTTCCACATTTGTTTTTAGGCATTCTTCATATGTGTATAAAAATTAAAATAGCATCTATAATTGTAATCAAAGTTTAATATTCTGAATTTATTTTTCACTTTACATACCAAATATTTTTCTGCGTTGTCATAGTATTCAGTGACTTTTCAATAATCTGCTATGTTGCTGTACCACATTTAGTTACAGGCTTATTTCCAAAATTTTGTTACTTTGTATAGTGCTATCATAGACCCTTTTCTCTCTCTCTTTTTATTGGATTAAACTCAGGGCATTTTACCACAGAACAACATCCCCTGCCTTTTTTAATTTTTCATTTTGAGACAGGGTCTCATTACGTTGCTGAGGGTCTTGCTCATTTGCTGAGGCTGATCCTGAACTTTCAGTACTCTTGCCTAAACCTCCCGAGTTGCTGTGAATATAGCCGTGTGCCACTGGGCCTGGTGAACATTTTTCTTTTGAACGAATTTCTCAGGATAAACATCCAGAGTGTCATTTTTGGGCTAAGGGAAGTGTAGTGGTTAAGAGCATGTGTTGGTTGGCTCATGGGTGATAGCAAAACAGTATTAAGATCATAAAATATAATATCTATACAGGCGTTGAAATTTCAAGAAATAAAACTGCTGTTACTTAATAGGTATTGAGTAGTTTTAATATTAAGTCTTTCAGTTCTAATAAGAAACAGTCTGGGGCTGGAGCGGTGGCTCGGTGGTTACAGCGCTTGCCTGGCATGTGCAAGTACACGGGTTCAAATCCCAGCACCCACGTACACAACTAAGTGTCGGAGCAATGAAAGCCATGTGAAAAACTCAATAAAAATTGATTCTCTCTGTCTCTCTCTCTCTCTCTCACATCCTTCTCTCTTTAAAAGAAAAAAAAAGAAACAGTCATATTTTCACTTTTTTTTGCCATCTTTTTTGCAGCAGGTATATTAGTCCATAAGAATATGAATATGATAGGTAAAAAGAATGAACTCAGGTGCAGATTAAGGGGTATAATACTAAGTTTTAGTTTGAAAACAACCTGGGCCTTTTCTGGAACGTATATTTCATATTGAACAGCAAGTCAGTTCTGTGAGACTTTGTGCAGGTAAACTTAAGGCCTTTCTGATTATTTTGAGACTTTCATACTACTTCATAAAACTCAAGTCATTAAAAAAAATGCTGTCTTCAATAAATGAGAAAATATTGCCTTTTGATAACCAAGACCTTTATGTATAAGTGGGAGAATTTTATTTTGAATGTAGAAACACATCTTAAATTGTATTTTTGTTTTTCAAACACTAGTTTTTGGTCTATGTGAGGATTTAGGTATAAATTATTCTAGCTTTATTAGTCTTGCTTTGTTTTCCCGTTTAACTTTTGCCGTTTAGTGTGAATTCTAGAAAATTTTTTTTAAGTTCTAGAAATCGTTTATCCAGTTTTTAATACGTCACATTAAATAGATTGGTAAATTCACGTTTATGAAGTTGTACTGTATATTTAATTAAAGGAATACATTGACAAAGAATGCATATTTCACTTGCTCTTCACTTCTAGGAATCTTTTACATTCAAAGTCAGAATCAGTTTTAAATAAACAGTTGGCCTCAGGAAATTTTCTTTATTCTCAGGCGAGGCTGAAAGCTGCTTTTAAAGGTTTCGTTCGCCTTCTGTAGGGCTAGACCACTTCGGTATCTCGTTTTCTGATGTTGTCCATCATGCTTCTAAGAGGGTTCGGTTCACTTTTCAAGTCTTTCACAGTTTTGTTTTTTACACAGCAGCAGCAATCAAGCACTTCATAAAGGAAAGCCAGCACCACTAAAGATACCACAGTAAATATAAATAAAAGCAGAATGACAAAGCAGGCAGTGTTCCAGTTATCATGGAAAGGGTAAATTTTTTGAACTTGAAAACCAAGATACTGATAAACAGAGGTGGTGGTTTCGTTCCAGTGACTGGAAGCCATTCTTAGAGATTCCACTTCTTGTATTGTGCTTTTGAATCTATAAAAAAGGTAGAAAATGAATATATGTAACAGAACTATAGATTTATCCATTCATATCTCAGCACTAAGAGTTCCTAGTAAATGTATATAGGCAATACAAGTCTTCCTTATGTCTAAAAGATTTAATGGACTGAATTGTGGGGCTGGAGCTGTGGCTCAGCGTTTACAGTGCTTGACTGGCATGTGCGAGGATGTGGGTTCAAACCCCAGCACCACGTACACAGCGAGGTCTCAGAGCAGCGAAGGCCACATGAAAAACTCAATAAAATTGTTTCTCACTTTCTCTCTCTCACTCTTCCTCTCTTAAAACAAGAAACAAAAAACAAAAAACAAAAAAAAAAAAGGGGCTGGAGCCATGGCTCAGCGGTTACAGCACTTGCCCAGTGTGTGCAAGTACACGGGTTCAAACCCCAGCATCCACGTACACAACTAAGTGTCAGAGTAACGAAAACCATGTGAAAAACTCAATAAAAATTGATTCTCTCTCTCCCTCCCCCCACTTAATCTCCCTGTCCTCTCTTAAAAAAAAAAAAGACTGAACTATAATTTTGAATACTTTGTATATTCATGCCAAATATTTAAACCATCCTTTCTTAATGTATATCATTTGTTAAATAAATATTTGTGTTTAAGATTTATTTACAGAAATTAAATGCTAATATAGGGGAAATAAGGCAGCTGACTTGGTTAAAACTTGATTAAAGCAGGGCTGGAGCAGTAGCTCAGTGGTTATAGCTCTTGTCTTGCATGCTCAAAGGAAGTATGTTCAAACCCCAGTACCATGTACGCAACAAAGTGTTGGATCAACATAAGGCACATGAAAAACTAAATAAAATTGATATTCTCTCTCTCTGTCCCTCTCTCTTAAAAAAAAAAAAAGGGAAAAAATAAAGGGGAGAGAGAAAGAGGAAGAAAATAAAAGAATAAAGTTTGTTTAAAAAAAAAAAACTTAAAGCTGGAGCAGTGGCTTGGCAATTACTGTGCTTGCCTGGCATGTGAAAGTACACGGGTTCAAACCCCAGCATCCACGTACACAACTAAGTGTCAGAGCAACAAAAGCCATGTGAAAAACTCAATAAAAATTGATTCTCTCGCTCTCTCTCTCTGTCCTTCTCTCTTAAAAAAAAAAAAACACTTGACTAAAACATTGATCAGTGAGCAATTACTGAAAAATCTTGGGAGTTTTGTCAGGAGCAGTGGCACATGCCTGTAATCCCCATGACTCATGAGGCTGAGGCAGGAGGATCCCAAGTTCAAAGCCAGCCTCAGCAACTTGGTGAGACCCTGTCTCAAAATAATAAATAAAAAAGGGTTGGGGATGTGGCTTAGTGGGTTAATGCCCCTGGATGCAATCCCTGGTACCAGTCAATAAACAAACAAGGTTGTGCTCTTCAGATTGCCCTCAGGAAAGCTTTGTCATTGCCCTTGTGGATTCTTCTCATCTTGGTTCAGTGTGTTTCTGTCTTCGCTTCTACTCCTTTAAATTTTAATGACAGGTGATCTGAATCAGGAAATAGTCAAATGAAAAATAGTAGAGAAAGAAAAGCCAAATGACAGTTTTCTGAATGAGGATAAAATAAAATTTTAAACTGTTGCCTGTGAAGAGGTCTCAGTCTTGGAACTGTTTGTTATATAGATGATAGTCTTTAAGTGTTTTGTATATCAAAATGATCCATGAACACTAATATTAGAAATTCGGTCCTTGCTCATGTATCAGCTGTTAAGTTACTATTTCACAAAATAAGCTAGTGACTTAAATTTCAGTATTCTTAGATTATTTTGGTCTTATTGACTGCCACTTTTTAGACTTTAAATAGAAACACAGGAATTGAAAATTTAATAGTTTGGAACTATAGTTTTCAGGAGCTAAGGGAATTTTGCTTATCTTGATATCTTAAAGATATATTTTAAAGCTTATTTTCGAAAATTGTATAGTACTCATACACTAAGGCTATTTGGAAATAAGAGAGTAAACAGCTTTATTTCCAAAGTCCATTGATTGCTATCACTTTGTGTGCTTTTTCACTATACACTGCTTTCCTTCATCTTTACAAGTGTTTTTTACCCACAGCGTACCAAATGTTTTTCTGAATTCTGGAGGCATCTTGTGTGTTTGTTTCATGTAGTGAAAACTTGTAGGTGGCATATAAGATTGAGTGTTGTGAATTTCCATGTGCTTATGCTACTTAAATTTATCTCTTGGCCCTCCTGTATTCTCCCCACTAGCTTCAACCCATTGGATTATTTTAAAGCAAATTCTAGACATTATTTGATCTAGAAATATTTCAGTGTTTGTCTCTAAAAGATGAAGACTGCTTTTAAACAGAAGTACAATATTTTTTATCCATGTCCCGAAGTCATCATAATATAATTGTTTATATTTATTTTCTTAATAAATAGAATTTTAAACATTTGGGGTTGAGGAGTTATATTTTCTAAGGTTTTTGTTTTGTATCCTAAATCAGGTTTTCTTGGTAAATTGCTCTGCTTCTCTGGTGAGACATATGTCTTTTCTTTTCTTTCTTCCTGTATTTCGAAGGTTAAGTTGATGATTTGAGGTCAGAAGTAAAGGTTTAGATGCTTTTTTTTTTTTTTTTTTGGATTTAAGAATTCCTTCAGGGGGCTGGAGTGGTGGCTCAACGGTTACCTCGCTTGCTGGCATGCGCGAGGATGTGGGTTTGAACCCTAACACCATATACACACCCTCTCTTTTTGAGAGGGTCGGTGTGAGAGAGAGAAAGTGAATCAATTTTTATTTAGTTTTTGATGTGGCCTTCGTTACTCCAAGACTTCGTTGTGTACGTGGTGCTGGGGTTCAAACTCATGTACTGGCACGAGCTGGGAAGTGCTGTAACTGAGCCACTGCTCCAGCCCCTACCCTCTCTTTAAAAAAAAAAAAAAATTCTTTCAGTTTGAAGATTTTTGATGACTGGGGCTGGAGCGGTGGCTCAGCGGTTTCGGTGCTTGCCTGGCAAGCACGAGGACCCGGGTTCAAACCCCAGCACCGTGTACACAACTGAGTCTTGGAGCAACTAAGGCCATGTGAAAAACTAAATAAAGTTCTTTCTCTGTCTCTCTCACTGTCCCTCTCTTTATTAAAAAAAAAATTTTTTTTTTGATGACCCTTCATCTTGAAGTGAGGGACAACAGACTTACTGGGTAGTAATAGAATTGCTTCTTGAAGTTCAGGGACATGCAAAAGTACATTAGTCTGGAACTTCTTAGGTATTTATTTCCTATTTTATTATAGTATTTTCCATGTCTGTACACCAATACTTTCAAAATTATCCGCTTATTTGAATTTTCTCTCAATACATTTTTATGGGAGAGCAGATCGGCTTCCTTGCACAACTTTGAGAAGCACCATTCATAGTTTCCCTTGGGGTGACAGGCAGGTAGAATATGATTTAAGTGGTGCACCTTGGTTATGTAATGTGGATGTCCTGATAGGACACTCATCTGTTGTTGCTGCCTCTGATTCTAATCACTGCGCACATAATTATTAAAGTAGCTCATACAGTGGCTCAGAGGTTACGGCGCTTGCCTGGCATGCATGCGTACCAGGGTTTGAACCCCAACACCTCCAACGTTGTTGGAGCAACGAAAGCCACGGGAAAAACTAAAGTTGATTCTCTATCTCTCGCTGCCCCTCTTCTCTTTAAAAAGAAAAAATAAATACAAAATTAGGACCTTTTTGATCTTGCTGTCCTAAATACAGTAAAGATATTTTAGGGTGCTTGGGCATGTATGCATATGCCTTAAAAATGTTCATGTTTTAATTGACCAAGTTAATGTTATGTGCATTTATGAATTTGTCACATTGAATCTCACTGTTATGTATAACTAATGCACCAAGAAATTTTTTAAAAAATTGCCTAGTCTTTGAAGCTTCTTTAAGAGTTTTAGCACTGCTAAAACGCAGATATTTCTGTGAGGGGTACCACACACTATTACAGTTACTTTTATTTAAGTGTAAATGTTTTATATCTTTTTTGAAGAACAGGGGCGATAGAGAAGGAGCGAAAGAGAAGGACATTGGGGAACTAGAGGGACGTGGGTAGGTAAAGGGCAGGAAGAAGCACCTAACGGTCTGATAGTTTTTTCTGTGCTAACCTAAGACTCTCACTATCCCCAGCATTTATGGAAATATTCCTTAGACTTTTTGTTAAGGCCTTTCAGGTTGATCTCTTATTTGTTTGTTTGTTTTTGCTTTTACTTTGGTGCTGGAGTTCAACCCAGAGCCTTGAGCATGCAAGATAAGCTTGCTACCACTGAGCTGCAAAACCAGCCCCATCCCTTTTTGAAATTTGAGAATTTGTTCTTAAAGATTTTCTTTTAAATCTGGCATTAGAAGTAACTGCAGAGGGGCTGGAGAGGTGGCTTGACGATTGTCATGCTTGCCTGGCATGTGCAAGGACACGAGTTCGAGCCCTAGCACCACGTACACAATGAAGTGTCAGACCAATGAAAGCCACATGAAAAGCTAAATAAAATTAATTTTCTCTCTATCACTGTCCCTCTCTCTCTTAAATTAAAAAAAAAAAGAGTAACTGCAGAGGGAACAGTACTAGGGAGAGAAGAGAATAGAGAATTTCTATATTATACCTCTCAAATTAATCTACATTATTAATGGCTTAATTTAAAATGTTATTTATATGTTGATTTCAGACATCATCATTATCACAATTTTAAATAAAAATTAAAAGCCTCATACACAATCCTACCTCCTTAATGTAAAAAAATTTTTAATTTTTTTTCTTCTAGAAATTGGTTATATAGGGCTGGAGCAGTGGCTCAGCTGTTACAGCACTAGCCTAGCATGTGCAAGGACCCTGGTTCGAGCTCCAGCACCATGTACACAACTAAGTGTCGGAGCAATGAAAACCAGATGAAAAACCAAATAAAATTGATTCTTTGTTTCTTTCTCACACTACCCCTTTCTTTAAAAGAAAAGAAAAAGAAATTGGCGACATAAATCTTAACTTGTATGTGGCTAAAATTATTCAGAAGTTATGTTGTATTTTAATTATAAGACAAACTATTATTTTTTTTTAAAGAGAGAGAGGGAAAGAGTGATGGAGAGAAAGAATCAATTGTACTCATTTTTTTCATCTTGCCTTAGTTTCTCCAACACTTAGTTGTGTATGTGGTGATGGGGCTTGAACCTGGGTCCTCGTGCATGCCAGGCAAGCACCATAACCACTGAGCCACTGCTCCAGCCCCTGCTTAAATTTTTTTTTTAAGAGAGAGGGACAGTGAGAAAGAGAGAGAGAGAGAAAGAGAGAAACAATTTTTATTTAGTTTTTCATGTGCCTTTTGTTGCTCCGAAACTTCGTTGAGTATGTGGTGCGTACTTGTGCATGCCAGGCAAGCACTGTAACCACCGAGCCACCGAGAGGAGAGAAGGGGCACAGGAATATGTGTGAGACTCTCAGTTTTACTTCAGCGTATTTTGATTTTTGAACCACTTGGATTTATTACTTGTTTAAAATGAAAGCATGATCTATTTAAAAAGGAGAAAGAAAAGTTCAGTATTCTTTGCCTTTGGAATAGAGTGCTGTTTGTTATCTTGTTATGTGTCTATTTAATACATCTATTGAGTTTTCTGTATTTTAAAAATTAAAATTAGTAAGCAGTGTTGTTTTGTTTAGATTGTACTTTGTACACACATAAAATGCATATAATGATTATGCTTGCAGTGTGCCACCTCCATAGGCACTTGCATGCTTTGCTGGAAATGTCTAAGTAGTTTAGGAAAGAGGGTATATATGTCAGGTTTATGATGTAAATTATGACAGTTTGCCACTTAAGTGCATTGACAACTGATGAGCAGCTCAAAACATTCTTGCTTTAGCTTGTGGGTGCATTGTGGGTATGGACTCATATTTCATTTTAAATTGAGTGATATATTCTTTCGAATTGTAGAGAAGCATTAGTAATTTTTTGTGTTAAATTTAAGGTGAAGATTAAGTCTTACTTTGATGTATTAGGCATGCAAAAATAAGTATACCATTAGGATTTTATTCCATACTGAGACTATATTTTTGAAATTAACATGTGAATTTATATTGGAAATAAAGATGCCTTGTAAAAAGCAAGAGAAAATGGTTTTTTAAAAAAAGTTAGAATAATCTGTTTTGTTATTTTGGATTCTCCCCCTCCCTTGGAAATTGCATTTTAGGAATCAGGGAGGTTTTTTTTTTTTTAAAGAAAGAAGGACAGTGAGAAAGAGACAGAATCAATTTTTTTTTTTAATTGAGTTTTTCACATGGCTTTTGTTGCTCTGACACTTACTAGTGTATGTGGGTGCTGGGGTTTGAACCTGTATACTTGCGCATGCTGGGCGAGTGCCGTAACTGCCGAGCCACCACTCCAGCCCTGGAATCAGGGAGTTTTTAAAAGCAAATAACAATTTTTTTAAGTATACATTTTTTAGTCATGTTTGTTTTATGTTGTTTTTTATTTCCTCCCTTTACCTGTTTTTCCTCCTATTTCAAAAGACTCCAGTGGAATATTTATGGGGTTAGGACTTGGAACTGTTCTGGAATTTTGAATTGTCAGATAAGAATAACGTTATGCTTGACCTTTTTTATGACAAAACTCCCTTGACTTCTCTGGTGCTTATTGGAACACCACTTTGACAGAAGATCAGGTAACCATAAGAGACTTTAAATACAGAGCAACTCACTCAATTCAAGCTCTGGAACTCTCTGAGATCAGACATGCTGTTAAGTCCGTTTCGTGAAAAACTAATGAGCATCCATCTGTACTAACTATGGATATATTACAAATAAAATATAGGCTGTTATGGGTGTTTATTTGAATAATGTGAGGGTGGTTATGGTTCTGTTTATAATTTACCTGAAATTTAAGTTGTGAGTTAACTGTTTAACAAAGTATGTTATCTGAAACCTCTCTTTTGGCTCCCATATTAACTGATTAACCTTATCATTCTGAACATGGGGTAATCTAATGTTTTGTTGCAATAGCCTCTGGGCTTAGCAAGAGACACTGTACTAACTACTGCTAGCTGAGGTCTAAGAAATAATGAAAAAAACCCAAAAAACTCCACCAAAGATTAAATGGATTTAACAGCAAGATAAAGGGTACAAAGAAGTTGCGTATGTAGGTCAGTTTCTATAATATATACAGTATGTATCTAGAGTTCTAGCATACACTAAGTAATGGTATTTTTATTCTTGAATACTATAAAATTATTTAATTAGCAGTTAATATTAATTTTTAGTAGACATGAACAGTTGCTCTGAATTATAAAGATAATCATGTTACCTAGAATTACCCTTCGTCCTTAACCAGTTCTTAGGACATAGTCTTATTTAAAAATGTAGTTTATCAAAAAGATTTAAGTTGCTTATTTTGAAGATCAGAAGAATAACTTCAACATTACATTTAAGTGCTGTAATAATTTTTGTGGTTTGTAAAAACGAAAGACTATCTAAAAAGGGTTTCATTTAGTAATATAGCATGACATATATTATAGTGAAATTTCACTTTGAGGACTGACTTAAAATCTTAGGAAAATTTGAAGCTCTATTATCTCTTTGATTATAGTATAATGCAATTCATATAATGATACATTTTTATGGTCTGAATTTTTATATAAAAATCACAACTGTGATAATATAACATTTCTGCATTTGTATTTAAAGTCAAATAGAAATCATTTTGAACTATTAACATGTTTGTTAAAATATAATAATCTTTCTCATGAGTAACTGCTTTTTACCAGCCAGAATAATGTGCACGTATAATCAGAAAGCTTTAGTCCGGGTTTGCTTTTAGTCTAGATTTTTCTTTAAGAAAAATCCTTTGTTAAGACAGACCGAACTATTGAAATGAAACTGCTCTAAGAAAATCAAATTAGCAAGTAACCAGTTAACATCAAATGCTTGTGGTTTACTGAAGGCCTGGATACAGATCAGGTTCATACAAAATGTAATGAATTTTCCATTAAGGCATAGATAGTAAGGGTGCTTATCAAATAACACAAGGCAGTCTTCATATTATCATAATAAAATTCTATTCTACCAAGCAGTGGAATGAAAACCTTGCTTTTTTGGGTCTTTAAAAGGAACAAAGCTTTCTGGTTGATTTTCATGGTAAAATATTTACCTATGTGTCATAAGGACATGGACTGCTAAATAAAAAGAAGATCGTATAAACCTACCTCTTGTCTGAAAGGAGGCTGTTGAAGCGATGGTATCGTCTGTTTGTAATGCAGTCTAGTGCACAGCCAAGATGGAGCTGTGCTTCTATTGGTTGGACACAGTGCAGCTGACAGTTTCCTCTACGTTCATTTGCATTAAGTCCTGACAGCCTGAAGAGTAAATCATTCATAAACGTGAATAGAGCTGTCTGGGATATCAACTGTCATCCCCTCTCCTTTATTTTTTATCCTTAAGCAAAATTCCTTCATAGGAATTTGAGAGTTTCTAACAAATTGTTGATTCCGTAGTGTGTATAAAATTTCACATCTTAAGTACTAGGGCTAGAAGATAATGTGGAGAGAGGTAGCAACCTTGGAAAAAAGGGTCCAGGTTAACAAGCTTGATGTTTCCTCCAGGAAGTATACATAAAATCTCATAAATGAAAATTTATGTTTCTTGCAATGCTTGTTCTATATATAAATCTTGCCCTCTGGAAGTGATTATTTCCATGTGATTGGATTTAGGAGAAATCCTGAGGGAAATAAAGTAAGTTTTTTAGCTCTTCAAGTTTTGTTGTTGTTTTCGTTTTTTTATTGGTTCAGCATTGTCTTACATAATGAAGGGATTAGTTGGTTCACATTCATACATGCGTACGTATGGACAGAGTTGCTTAAACCTGATGCTTGTCCAGGATCTCCCCCACTTCCCCTACCCTCCAGTCTTGTGACTTCTCTGTAGTTCTCTGAAGTTACAGATATAAATGACCATATACATGTAATTTAACCCTTAAAATTACTACTAGAGTAAAACAGCTCTTAAAGTTTTTTTTTCTCTTCAAGTTCTAAGACGTAAGTAGATATTACCTACATTGAAAAAGCAGTCTGTGGGGGCTGGAGCAACAGCTCAGCGGTTATGGCACCTGCCTGGCATGCACAAGGACATGGGTTTGAACCCCAGCACCATGTATACAACGAGGTGTCAGAGCAAGGAGAGCCACATGAAAAACTAAATAAAAATTGATTCTCTTTCTCTTTCTCTTGCTATCTTTCTTTCTCTTAAAAAAAAAAAGGTTTATGAAATTTATTATTATTATTAGTTTTTTTGTGTGTGTGTGTGATGCTGGGGATTGAACCCAGAACTTCCAGCACGCTAGGTAAGTGCTCTACCACCAAGCTACATTCCCACCCCCAGTCTGTGAAATTTATTTATTTATTTTTGGTACAGGGGAGTTACAAAAATAAATAAATAAATTTATTTTATCACTGAGCCTATATCCCAACCCTTTTTATTTTTTTGAGACAGGGTCTTGTCTGAAAGGAGTTGCTGAGACTGACCTCAAACTTGTGATTCTCCTGCCTAAGCTTTCCAAGTCACTGGGATTTTACGCATATGCCACCTTGCCCAGCAAAATTTAAGTGACAAAGTCATCTCCAGTTGGCTTTCAGAGAGAGAATGTTTATTTATTTATTTTATTTTTTTAAAAGAGAGGGGGAGAGTGAGAGAATGAATCAGTTTCACTTAGTCTTTTGTGTGGCTCTTGCTGCTCTGACATTCCCTGTGCACTTGGTGCTGGGTCGTGAACCTGTGCATGCCAGGCAAGTGCTGTAATCGCTGAGCCAACACTCCAGCCCCTAGAATGTTTTAAATTTGGTGTATTATTTAGAGTTTGGTCTGCAGATAACTAACAATCAAGATTTTAAATTAAGGGAATGGTTGTTAAAATAGCAGTCTAAGCTGGAGCAGTGGCTCGGTAGTTACAGCGCTAGTCTGGCTTGTGCGAAGACACAGTTCGAACCCTAGCACCACATACATAATAAAGTATTGGAGCAATGAAAGCCGCATGAAAAACTAAATAAAATTGTTTCTCTCTCACTTACTCTCTCTCTTAAAAACAAAACAAAATAAAACAACACAAAACAGTAGAAGTCTGGGTAAATCTTTGCTACATAGAATTGTTTTTTAAAATCGTAGATAAACCAGTACATTAGTTTCTGGGGCGATAAAAGGTCACATGGAAATAACCTTATTGCCTTCCTTCTTTCATTCAACAAATAGTTATTGAGTGTTGACTATGGTTGGTATTCAAAGTTGGAGACCCCATGGTAAACAAAGCTGTGTGGTTCATAATTATCCCTTTTTACGGTGTTTGTCCTTAATACATTGTCATCTATTTTTCATAGTCTTCTCAGTTTGTTGTTTATACAGTACTGAAATGTGAATTGTGCATTTATAGGTATCTGTGCTCACAGAAGAGCCAGTTTCAGACAGAATAATTTGTACAAAGGCTAGTTAAGTCTTACACAAAGCAATATCACAAGGTTTGCAACTGAATTTGAATCTATGCTCTATGATTACCCTTAGCTTTATTTTATTTACTTATTTTAAAGAGTGGGGGGCAGTGAGAGAGAGAAATAATCAGTTTTTTTTTTTGTTTTTCATCTGGTTTTCATTGCTCTGATAGTTGTGTATGTGGTGCTGGGGTTTGAACTCGGGTCCTTGTGCATGCCAGGCAAGTGCCATAACACTTGAGCCACCACTCAAACCCTATTTTTTATTTATTTATTTTTTTAAAGAGAGGGACAGTGAGAGAGAAAGAGAGATAATCAAATTTTATTTAGTTTTTCATGTGACCCTTGCTGCTCCAACACTTTATTGTGTACATGGTGCTGGGATCTGAACTCCTGTCCTCACACATGCCAGGCAAGTGCTGCAGCTGCTGAGCCACTGCTCCAGTCCCCATTTAAAATTTTTTTTTTTTTAAAGAGAGAGGGAGAGTATGTGTGCGTGTGAGAGAAAGAGAGAGAATCAGCTTTATTTATTTTTTCATCTGGGTTTTTGTTTCTCTGACGCTTTTTTGTATATATGGTGCTAGGGTTCAAACCTGGGTCCTTGCACATTTCAGGCAAGCATTCTTAACTGCTGAGCCACTGCGCCAGCCCTACTTCCCTCAATTTTCTTATGTTTAAAAGAGGACAATAATTCCTCTTAAGTAAGATTTTTGGGAGGTATTAAATAGGAAAGTTGTTCAGGACGGTGTTTCACATGTAATAAGTGTTCAATAAATCTTAGTTACTATTATTGTTAGAAGTATTCTGAACACCTTGGGAAAATGAAGCACTTAAGTATTTCCTAAATGTGAAAGCATACCTGTAAGGCATTCTTAATAGTATTATTTTTGGAAACATAGTGAATCAATTATATTGGTCAAAATTATAACAGTTATTTTAAGGAAAATTGCATATGAAGCTTCATTTTAGTCTCTAAAAAGCATATCAATAGAGACTTTTCACTTAGTAACCTCAAATGAGTATTATGTTGTCATCTAGAGGCTGCTCTTTTGGATCTCTGACAGTGGTTGCATTTGACTTGTGGTTGTGCAATCTTTTGTTTAAGTGATTATTACCAAGCTGATACCAGAGATTGACTTCCCCCTCCCCTCACTTTTATTTAACCTCTCTTTTTGTGAATTACTCACATGGAAGCTATATCAGATCTGCTACCTGGCTAATAGAAGGTGTTTTTCTGAAATGTTTTCTAATGTTTAATTTTTTTTTTTTTCACTATTCCTGTCTGTGACTAATGGAATGCATTTGTGATGCAGTGGTGGCATTAGGGTTTGTCTTTTTTTCTTTTTTCTTTTTGGTACTGGAGATTGAACCTGGTGGTGCTTAACCACTGAGCCACATCTCTAACTCTTTTAATTTTTTTTTTTTTTATTTTGAGACAGGGTGTCACTAAGTTTTTGAGACTGACTTTGAACTTGGGATCCTCCTTCCTTGGTCTCCTGTGCTGCTGGGATTACAAACGTGTGCCACTGCATTGGTTCAGTGGCATTAGGGTTTCTGTTGTATGTAATAAAATGAGAGAGATGTTCTGAAGCAATTTCTCTTTCTCTCTTTGCGAAAACTATGAGCGATGGGAGGAAGGGAATCTATTCTTTTCATCTGTTCAAAAAGCCATATAGATCAGATTGAGATTTGTAAGGTGTTCCTTTATCTAATTATTAGGGGGAGGGAATTAATCACATTAATTAATCACATTAAAATTAAGAGCAAGGTAAAGATACTTAAAGAGAACTGTATTTTGGGCTGGGGGTATTGCCTTGTGGTGGAGCACTTGCCTATCATGTGTGAGGTCCTGGGTTCAGACCCCAGTACTATAAACCCCCCCAACCATCCCTACCATACAGTGTTTTTTTTTTTTTGTTTGTTTGTTTTTAAGGGAGAGGGAAAGAGAATCCATTTTATTTAGTTTTTCATGTGGCCTTTGTTGCTCCAAGACTTCGTTGTGTTCGTGGTGCTGGGGTTTGAACTTGGGTCCTCGCGCATGCCAGGCAAGCACCGTAACCTTTAGGCTACCGCTCAAGCCCTCATACAGTGTTTTAATGCTTTATACTTTGTTTCTATGCTTGATGAGAAAATTGGTAGTTTAATATACCTGCAAAAAATTTTCGTTTTTCAGAAATTTTCATCGAAATTTTATTGTATAGAATTTATTAGATGAAAAATAAATATCTACCATAGTAAAATCATCTTGGCTGTTTAAAAGTTATATAACATATAATATAAAAATGTTATAATTATTTTTGAACTTCATTTCCAGATCATAGCAATGGATCATTTAACTTGAAAGCTCTATCAGGAAGCTCTGGATATAAGTTTGGTGTTCTTGCTAAGATTGTGAATTACATGAAAGTAAGTATTTTTCTCAGATAACAAAAATTCTGTTTAACACTTTGGCCAAAGAAGAGGATTGGAGATTGGGATTTTCAGAAGTTAAATTTGCATATATGTCATACTTTATTAAATTAAACACTTTCAGTATGTGTAATTTATTGTATGCCTCAATAAAACTAAAAAATAATGTTTCCAGCCTCTTATACTGTATTAAATTGACATTGCAGCAGTTCACATAAGTATATTTAATTAATTCATAGCAAGTGTACAATTTAAGCCCATCATTTCACATAAAAAGAGTATGCCTAGGTAGTAGATACATCACTTCTTAATTAGTCAGTAATTGCTGGCATAGCCAGTGGGAAGATATGAGTGGTTTTTTTGAAATAATATGTCCATTGATGTGAGGTAAACAACATAGTTTAGGCAGATGGTGGTGATGGATTCTTTCATCTTGGGGAAACAAGTTAGAGAATTACTGAAAGTCTTAGGAAAATATTGACTTAAAAATTAGAATTTAATGTTTGGAAGATTTAGTAGATTTTGAACTTTAAGTTTGAAGATATGTTTTGATTTTCCTGAAGTCTTTGAATCTTAACATCATTTATTAGCATAAAATTTTATTTATAGCTAAGATGGGTAAATAATTTCAATTTTGCCTCCCTGAGCCAAACTCTTATTCCTGTTTATTTACTAGTTGCATCTCTTGAAAAAGTCAGAGAAAGTATTGTCTTTGTTATTATTTTAATCTTATCCATCTGTTACATAAAATATAAATCAGGTTTTTAACTATGCTAAGGCTTTTCTTTTATAATTTTAGAGACCCGGTATCTGGCCATGTCTGAATCTGTGGTTTGTGTTTGACAGAAAGTAGAACTATGTTTATAATTTCTCAGTATCAAATGATACTTGACACTTGTGTATTTACCATTCATTCATGCTATCCATTCATTGTTCCATTTGGTAAAAAAATACAAAAACCTCTGTATACTCTTTATAGAACTAATCAGGGGAATACTCAGAAAAAAATGCATCCTTTTGATCACCAAAGGTCCCATCCCCTATTCCTATCACTTTTTGAGGCTGTCAGTCTTTAGAGGGAGATTGATATTAAAGTATCATGTTTTTATTTGCTACTGTTAACTTATCTGAATGACTTACTTGTAACTTAGGAGAACAATAATCTTCAAATTTTTTGTGTCCCATAAAACAGTTTTGAACAATTGTTTATCCCTTCCCGTACACTTAGACTAGTAACTACAGTAATTTAGCAAAAGTCTAAATTGTGACATTATTTAACCAAAAGTTTAAATAACAACAAGAAATGTGGAATTTCTGACATGTTGTAATATTTCAGTGAAGTATATCATATCACTGTTTTAAATTTATCTAATGGGACCATGTCTATCGAATAAAAAAAAATCAACAAAAGAAAAGTAATGGTCTTGCTTTTTCCTTCAAATGAAGATTCTGATTTTTATTTTGTATATTATTGGGTGGCGCAGGAGAAGAATTGACCAGGTATATTTATTCTAAACATTTACATTGTCTGTCTATTGACAGTCTTATTTATACCACTTGTCTTGGGCTTTCAATATATTATATTTTCTTTTTGCTTCCTTTCTTAATAGCTTTTGCCTTTTTACTCTAACAAATTATAAATACATTTGTACATCAAAAAATTTATCTAATAGAATTTGAATGCCATTATATTTAAAAATATAAAAATCTTCCTTAAAGATTGGAAATTTTAATTATTTTTCTTTAAACCTTGTCATTTCTGTTGCATTTCTTGAATTTTATCCTGTTATATATTATAATGCTTAAAATCTTTTATTGATTGTCTCTCAGACTTCTTTGCCATAATAATGTGTTATTAAATTGAATTCTTTTTTTAAATTTAAAAATGCAATTTATTGTCATATGTAATAAGTGTGTTTTGCTTTAGGCAAGTCTAGATCCAGGGGCTTAAACACGATGTTGGGCTTAGCTTTCCCTCCGTTTTTGTAACAGTCAAATTCTACTCAAAGGTGACTGCTAAAGACAGAAACTTACATACTGACTTGTCCTTTTGGACTACTATGATAAAAGTATAATCTAGATAGCTGAAACAACAGACATTTATTTCTCACAATTCTGCAGGCTGGGAAATCAAAGATTCAGGTACCAGTAGGTTCAGCGTCTGGTAATGGACCACTTTCATCTATAGATAGCTCTCTTTTAACTGTAGCCTTATATAGCAGAGACTGCAAGGGGTTTTTCTCTAGTCTCTTTTATAAGGGCACTAATCTCATTCATGAGAGAGATGCACCCATGACCAAATCACCATTCAAAGGTCCCATAACCTAGTACTCCCACTTGAGGGTAGGATTTTTTTTTTAATTGGTGTATTAAAGTTGTACATAATAGGGACTGGAGCGGTGGCTCAGTGGTTTCGGAGCTTGCCTGGCAAGCACGAGGACCCGGGTTCAAACCCCAGCACCACGCACACAACTAAGTGTTGGAGCAACAAAGGCCATGTGAAAAACTAAATAAAGTTCTTCCTTTCTCTGTCTCTCTCACTGTCCCTCTCTCTTTAAAAAAAAAAAGTTGTACATAATAAAAAAATAAAGTTGTACGTAATGATGGGATTTGTTGTTACATACTCATATGTGAGCACAATATAACAATATAATTTGGCCAGTTTACCCCCTTCCAGCACCTCCCCCATCCCCTTGCTTCTGCTGATTGCCCTTTGAAATTGATTATGTGGGAATTACTCATTTTCCTAAGAGTGTAAAACATATTTTTCCTTTCCTCCTAACCTTCCCTTTTTTTCTGTACTACCCTGCCTGCCTTCTCCCCTTCTGCTTCTCTAATCTACTTTTTTAAAATGTTTTCCTGTTGGGCTGGTTCGGTGTAGCTCAGCAGTTACGGTGCTTGGCTGGCATGCATGAGTATGCAGGTTCAAACCCCAGCACCACGTACACAGCGAAGTCTCAGAGCAATGAAAGTCATGTGAAAAACTAAATAAAATTGATTCTCTCTTTCACTCACTCTCTCTCACTGTCCATCTGTCTCTAAAAAAAAAAAAGAAAAGATAAACAATAATACATGAGATAATATTTTTAAAAAGTTTTCCTGTTAATCATGTTTCTGTGTTAGAAATACCTTTGTGATTTGTTTTATTATTAGTACACAGCCGTCTATAATAACATACACACATTAAAATTTTGATTTAATTTCACTTTGTAACAAATTCATCCTTTAATGAAATAAATGAAACTATATTCTCTAACTTCAACAGTTCTTATATCTGGATATACATAATTTATTTATAGAATGCAATAGAATTTGGCACCAGATCTGTGTTTTGTTTTTAGATTTTATAGGGTTAAGTACTGAGAAATAAATGTTCATATAAATAAGTTAATTCTAGTGGAAGTTTTGTGATAATTTTCAAAGTCAGAAATCACGTAGTGTTTTATCTTCAATCATCCATCAGTTGACAGATGTTAAATTCTCCGGTTTCGTTGAAAATAAGAGTGGAAACCATCATTACCAGGTCGTTAACAAATTTGTTTGTTTGTTTGTTTATTTTTGGTATCATGGATTGAACCCAAGGGTGCTTAGCCACTGAGCCATATCCCCAGCCCATTTTATATTTTATTTTGTGACAGATTCTTGTTACGTTGCTTAGGTCTCGCTAAGTTGCCGAGGCTGGCTTTGAACTTGTGATCCTCCAGCCTTAATCCCCTTAGTCACTGGGATTACAGGCATGTGCCACCAAGCCTGGGTAACAATTTCCTTTTCTTAGCTTGTAGGAAGTAGGTCAAAAAGTCAAGGGTTAGGAGTATAGTTCAGAGGTAGAGCTCTTTCCTAATATATGTTCAAAGTCCTGGGTTTGATTCCCCGTACTGTAACAAAACAAACAATAAGAACAACCACAACAACGGCTTTACTAAGACTTATCAAATATCTAATTATGTGAGTCCTCTTACAGGCACTTTGCTTAACCTGACATACTCAGAAGCAATTGAGAAAATAAGAACATGAATTTCAGTATACCTTTGCCAATGCAGATTTTTGATGAAATTATTTACTATATGTTTAAATAGATTTTTGTCAGAACCTTTTTTTTTTTTAAGAGAGAATCAATTTTATTTAGTTTTTCATGTGATTTTCATTGCTCTGACACTTCATTGTGTACGTGGTGCTGGGGCATCCGTGAGCATGGCAGGCAAGCGCCATAACCGCTGAGCCACCACTCTAGCCACCTGTCAGAACCTTTTGGAAGTTTAATTTACTCATTTTATGGAAAGTATCTGCCAGTTAACAAAGCCAGTTTCCATTTTCAAACTAATCAGCTATATCAACCTTGTATGATAAATGGCTTGTATATTTAAGATCAGATAAACAGTTAATACACCTTTTGGATAATATAAGAATTGCTGAGAAATTATTGAATACATACTAAAAAATGTTAGTAAAGTCGTTGAGATGAAAAGCGTATGGATCAATTAGAATTTATTCATTTTTATAATTATAAAAGCAATATATCGCTTATTATGTTGTACTGCAACATCATACATCAGGTAATGAAATATTTATTAAGTAAGGTACATGATAGATGATGTTATTCCATTTTAAACGTGTTTGGATCTTCTTGTCTATGATGCTCAGCAATTATGTATAAATAAAAGGGAATGATTCAGAAATAACTCCATACCTTTTTTTTTTTTTTTGAAGGTTGAGTGAGAGAGAGGAGGGAAACATTTTAATTTAGTTTTTCATGGGGCTTTTGTTTCTCCGACGCTTCGTTTTTGTATGTGGTGCTGGGGTATGAACCTGCATCCTTGCACATGCCCGGCAAGCACTGTAACCACTGAGTCGATGCTCTAGCCCCATACTCCATACATTTTTATTTGAGATAATTAATGAAAGAGAATGATAGCTCCTGCTCAAAATAGTCTTAACAGCTGCTGTATAAATTTTATTTTGTTAAGAGATATTAAACTTGTAAAAAAATAATGAGAGGGGCTGGAGCAGTGGCTCAGCCGTTACAGTGCTTGCCTGGCATGTGTGAAGCATTCGAGAGGACACAGGTTCAAACTCTAGCACCACATACTCAATGAAGTGTTGGAGCAACAAAAGCCATATAACTAAATAAAATAAATAAAATTGATTTTCTCTCTCTCTTTCTCAAAAAAATATCTTTAAAAGTTAATTTTATTTTTTTCATCAGGCCTTTGTTTCTCCAAACCTTAATTGGTATGTGGTGCTGGGGCCTGAACCTGGATATCTGTGCTTGCCAGGCAAGTGCTCCAATCACTGAGCCACTGTTTCAGCCTCTATTTTTATTATTATATTTCTTAACAATGTTCTCTTTGATTTGCTTTTATCAGGGCATTGTGTTCTTGGGAAATACTAAGTGAACTTGAGGTTGTGCGGTGATGGAAGAGAAGAAATTGTTTAAAGGGAAACTATCAATTATCTACAAATTGTACCATAATTTAGAATGTTCCAGTTAAGGCCGATTTATCATAATTTTAACTAGTGGAAAAAATTGATACTGCATAAGACAAGAAACCCAAAATAGGGGTAGTTTATGGCATCTTAATTATCATTAAGAAGGCTTCCCCAAGATAATTTTTTTTTTTAATAATAATCCTGTTTTTTTTTTTTTTTAAAGAAAGAGGGACAGTGAGAGAGACAGAGAAAGGGAGAAACAACTTTATTTAGTTTTTCACATGGCCTTAGTTGCTCTAACACTTAGTTGTGTACGTGGTGCTGGGGTTTGAACCCGGGTCCTCGCGCTTGCCAGGTAAGCGCCGAAACCTCTGAGCCACCGCTCCAGCCCCGATAATTTTTTTTTTAACTTGCCTTTTTGTTTGGGTCTGTAGAGTTTGACACACCATTTGACAATGCATTATACATTCTGAGTAGAGGTGTACCTTTTTTATTTTTATTTTTGTCAAAGAGAAGAGGGTCTTTTGAAACAGAGGATGTATAGATGGAAGTTAATTTGTAATCTAACTCAAAGTCTTCAACCATCCCTCATGTATCCTTTAAGATTGGATAAAACCAAGAACTTACGAAAAAAGCAGTAACAATGAAAATGCTTCTCATACATTTAACTTATGAAAGAATCATTTAATTGCTTATTGAGCATTACATGGGAAATGTATAAGGTGATCATCAGGGAACTGAGATAAATATAACAGGAAGAATTGACAACTTTGGAAAAAGTGCTAAACAAGGAAGGAAAAAAGTAAAGGCAGATACAAAAAGTTCACAATCATAATACTTTTGAACATTTGGCACAGGGACAAACTGGCCAACACATCTCAGGAGCTTCAGAGATGGTTATTTTTATACCATAGCCTACTAATTTACAGGATAGTGTAATGGAACCATCAAAAGGATTATGATCATTGGGCCTGTTTTGGAAGATAGAAGTTGTTTATGGTCCATTTTGGAAGGATTTTAATAGAAATAGTTCATGTAAAACAGATTTTATTGCTTAAAGCAGTAAGTCTTAAAAGCATTTCTTATCTTGAAAATTCCCTTGAGATGGATGCTTCTTCCTGTGAGATTCTACTTTAGTTCTTAGATGAGAAATCAAGAGGTTGACTTGTTTTTGATAAAATGATTTTTCTCTTCATTTCACCATCATTCCTTTATGTAGCTTCATCTCATTTATTTAAAACACCATGTTGAAAAATTTGATTAATTTGGTTTACTCTCTCATTGTTTCTCAGAGTGTCATTCTCTTCCCAGCAGTATTAACGTCACTTGGAAACTTGTTAGATGTGTATGTTGTTGAGACACTTCCTGTGCCCACTGCATTTGAAACTGTGGGTGTGGGATGGCGGCTCAGTCTGAGGCGCTAACAAGACCTTCAGGTGATTGATGCTGAGGACCAGAATCCTAGCTTCAGTCTGGATGTATTCTGGCAATTATTTTTGAATTTAGAATTTTGAAAGCATAGAAATTAAATTACTGGCTCATAGACACAAGTTTTTGCCATTAAAGAACTGGGGAAAGAACCTAGATTTATATATGCTTTTAAATAAAGTATTTAAATTATATGCCAGTATTTCTTATAAATACAGGTGTAAAAATCCTTAAGGTAGGAACAAGTTGAATCTGATCATATCTAAGGATAATACATTGTGGTGAAGTAGTAGACTTTACTCCAGAAATGTAAAAGTGGGCTGGGTACAGTGATGCCTATAAACCCGGTGGCTTGGGAGTCCAAGGAAGAAGAATTGCAAGTTCAAAGCCAGCCTCAGCAGCTTAGTGAGACCCTATGAGACCTTGTCTCAAGATTAAAAAAAAAAAGGAGGGGGGCTGGGGATGTGGTTAAGCACCCTGGGTTCAATCCCCTGTACCAAAAATAAATATAAAAATAAAAGTGGCTAATATTTGCACATTATTCACTGTTAAGTCATATTTAATAGAATAAAGAAAAATCATACCATCTCAGTAGATACAGAAAAGTTTCCAATAAAATTTAACATCCATTCATGATGAAAACTTGCAAGAAGCTGGGCATAGTGGTGCACACTCATAATCCCAGCTACTTGGGAGTCTGAAATAGGAGGATTGCAAGTCTGAGGCCAGCCTCGGCAGTTTAGTGAGACCTTGTCTCAAAATAAAAAGGGCTTATAAAAAGGGCTCAGAATGTAGCTCAGTGGGAAAGTGCCCCTAGTTTAAAAAAAAAAAAGGTTAGCTGTCAATTTGTAGCAAATTAGTAATAGAGGCAAAATTCTTTAATCCAATAGAGCAGCCATTCTCAATCTTTTTACTGTGGAGGAACCCTTGAAATAATTTTTAGTCTTGGAGAACCTTTGCAAAAAAATTGTTGACCCTCTCACTCATATGTGGTAGTCAGTAAATTGTGGATATAAGTCCATAATAATCTTTTGAGTAGAAAATGATATTTTCCTGCGTATTTTGCCCAGTTTATTAACCTAGTGTGTACATAAGCATATATATGTTTACATTATGTATAATGTATATTTTATATATATATATATATCTTTTTTTTTTTTTGGCTGACTCCCCTCCTTAGAAAGGATTCAACTCTAGTGCAAGTCAGTAGTATAGGTAAATTTTTTTCTACCTTATTAAAGTAATTCTACTTGTTCTCAGATGAGCACATGTTATTTTGTGACCCAAAGAAGGGAACATATGTTTAAGTTTATTTTTTGTTCTTCAGCAATGTTTGAGACTTGTTTATGCTTTCTCATTCTCAAGCCAAAGCAGCATTACAAGATTTTGTCACATGGTTCTTCCAAACATTCAGTTTTCCTTTGAGATTGGAAAACAGTTTTTTGGTTTTTTTGTTTTGTTTTGTTTTTAAGAGACAGAGGGACAGTAAGAGAGAGAAAGAAGCAATTTTTATTTAGTTTTTCATGTGGCTTTTGTTCCTCTGACACTTCGTTATGTACTTAGTGCTGGGGTTCAAACTCGGGTCCTCACGCGTGCCAGGTAAGCACCGTAACTGCCGAGCCACTGCTCCAACCCTGGAAAACAGTCTTAAAAAGAAAAGAAAGAAGAAAACAGTCTTATTATTTGAAGTCAAAGCAATTTTTGCTAACCTTGTTCATCCGCTTTATATTATATTCTTTTAAATCTGCTAAGAGGCCTAGTTTCTTCAGTCATTCATCTTCAGAGCACTCAGCAAAGTGAGGTTGTTTTCTTGAAAGTATTTTTGTGTTCTACTTTTCAGCTGAAACACTCTGTGAAGGAGTACTCCTGTTAAGCCACCTGATTTCTGAGTGACAGGAAATTGCTCATGTGCACTGATCTTTTTTTAAAGCAGGCCATTTTTTTTTTTTGGGTACCAAATTTCTTTATTTGAAGGAATGGTACAAATTAAAGAACTTAAATGGATGTTTTGGTACAACTTATAGAAAAGGTGAAGGTAGCCCCAACATGCATGCACTGCCTTGGTGACCAGGGAAGTCACTGCTTAAGGCTTAGCTCTCGTTTTCACTGTCTCCCAGAGTGTGCTTGTCAAAGAGATATTCTGCCATGCCAGATTCTGGGGCTCCCATCTTGCGCAAGTTGGTTACATGGTCACCCAGTTCTTTGATGGATTTCACCTGCTCATTCAGGTAATGAGTCTCAATG